>JBBPDA010101530.1:12985-34645 GCA_037974385.1 Arnoldichthys spilopterus
CATTCTGCTCTTCCAGATCGTGATGGCCAGTTATCAGTCTGCCTTAAACATCTGTATAATGTTTTTCATGCAAACATTGTGTGATCTGATTTATTTATTGTGAATCTAAATTAATATTAAATGTTTATTCTAAGCTAATGGTGGAGATGAAATGTCAACAGTAGGGGTGAGATTGGCTGCCAAGGCAGTGATACAGTATCAGATTTGGGCCATTGAACGATCAAGTGGTTTAGGGATGGGTGATGTGGACTTTAAATGAATCTCTCTTTCATGAGAGCCATGCAAACATGAATCTTGACCTGAAACCGTGACCCTTTCATTCTGCCTGTTTAAAAGTAGACTGTACCAGATGTAAGGACCATACAAAATAAATGTATTCACAAATTAAAATTCTAGTGAAAATGCCAACACCAATATTCACAGGGTTCATAACCTAATCCCTGAAAATACACTACATTTGTAATGCTGTGAATAATGACTAAATGGTGTAAGTGTGAGCTGGTAAGAACGTAAACCCTGCATGATCGCAGCATCACAATATGACTGATTTGTCCTGAGGAGATACTGGTGCTGGTGTATAATGGATCTGAGATGGCACAGCCATGATGTGGTTCTCCTGCTTGAAAACAGATGGTGCATAATGAAAGTCTGACGTTCTTTCCAGTTTCCACTGAAACTGTAAGAATGAGGTCTTCCACCATCTTGTGGTTGATTGTCCCTGTGAAAGCAGCACAGTGCCCCACAGGGAAATGAGACCTCGGTGTGGTGTTTAACCCATCCATGTAGAAGCAGTGGGGACTGTACCTTGCTTAAGTACCTCAGTGGTACTTGTGGCGGTCTGGGATTTGAACCAGCGACCTTTAGGTCACAGGAGCAACTCCCTGTCTGCTGCACTGCCCCTGCTGGTCTTCAGAAGCAGTGTTGGAGTAGGTGTATGAACCAGAATAAAATTATTGCATATATTACTTGGTCGTCTACACTATTTTTCTCCCACCACTAGGTGTTGAGAGCTCTTCTGATGCTTTTGTACCTCAGAAATAATGAAGGTTTAGTTTTCAGTAGTAGAACTTTGGATTCAGACGATTATGAAATTAAGCTAATTGAGTGATTATTGTGCCGCACTCGACTTCACCACGATGCTCTTCCTGCTGGTTTTTCAGATTTTTGGGTTTTTCAGTTTTCTAATTTAAGTTTAAGAAAGTTCACATTAAAAAATCAAATTTCAGTTCAATAAAAATTTCCAAAGTCTGAGTAATTGTTGCATAATTAAAAATTATTAATGGTAATTTTATATCATATACAGAACTTAAGCACAGCTCCTTATACAGAAGTCTACTTTTGATTTTGCACTTTCCTGTATGTTTGTCCAGTATGTATGTCCTGAAATCGCACTGTCCTGTATGTCTGTCCTGTTGTCTTTGTATTTTGCACTGTGTATATGTGCACTCTGGACCCTGAGCTTCGCCGTGTCGTCTCTCCGTATACTCCGTATATGGCTAAGATGACAATTTAATTTGACTTTGGTTATTGTGACCTTAATATTGACCACAATAAATGTGACTGGTTTTTGCAACAATTGAGCGGCCCAGATGTTTCAGTGTGCATGAATGCAGATGCAGCATGGCGGGTGACCCCCCGTTATCATTGTATTCTGACTTAAGCCACTCAGTGGCAGCATTGTTTGGGCAGCTGGATCAAGCTTATTGATTTCCACTGAAGATGTCATGACTGAAGTGTTTACGGTGTTAACGAGTTTAATGGCGCGTCTTGGGTCTGTTACTAGGACGGTCATGCTGCTCGGATTTGTTTGCTCCATTTCTAGCCTTTTTGTTCAGTTGGACGTTAGATTTTGGGCAGACGTCTGTATAGTGATGATGTGTTTCTCTTCAGGCTAAACGCCGTTTGGAGCTGGACGCCATGGACCATCAGTACAGTGAGCCGGCTAGAACTACCAGGGGTCGCAGAGCAGCTCTCCGAGTGAAGAGCCCCAAAGGTATTCTGATTAGGTGTTTGACGTTAAACCTGTGGCTGTTCTGAAGTGTGCAGGCGATTTCAATCCGGTGGGGTTAGCTTGCAACTAAATGCATCAACACCAATTTAAAAAAAATCCCTTATTTGCGTGACTGTTATACCATTTGTTTCTGGCTTCTAAGTGCTATAAAACTGCTTATGACTAAATCCTATGTAAAAACTGCTCCATTCATCACAAACTTTTGATTTTAAGACCACAGCTCACAAGAGAAATTTTTTGTGGCAATTCTATAAGCTTCTGGACTGTTTTCACAGTTCCAGAATATTCTGGAAGTCTACTTGGCATTTAAAGTGAATGTAGAATGTTCTTAAACAGATGCATTTCAAAAGGCCAGTGTCCTGATCACAAACGTTTTTGTGGAACAGCTGTTTTCTATTAGTTCTACGCATGAGGGAAAACACACTTTGTACCCAAGAACAAAAATGAAGTATAACTGTTATGTAGTGGTATAACCTGGGGACAGTTATGAGTGTAATCGACAGTTTGACCCTCAAAAATTAAGACTTTGGTACTGAGGTTCAAGAAAGCTTATTAGAACTACCAAGCAGTGACCATGAGGCCTAAACCTGCTTCAGCGTTCATACAACTCTTCTCAATTAACGTAATTCGAGGAGACGCCAAACGGGTTTGAGGTCTAACAGAAGTAGATGAGCCTGGTGGATTCCCTCAAGTTGGTCAGGCATGTATATTGGGTTTACCAAGCCTAAGGAATCATCTGCTCAATGTGTGAGACATGGCACTCCCTGATTTTAGACCGAACACATCGTCCACACAGTCAGGCAGTGATTTTCCAGTGAGGCTGTATCGGTACCATGCTGTTCAAGAGCTCCAGCCATCACTGGTTCTGTTGTGAACCTGGTTTGGCCTCTTACGGCAGTGGATTTTCTAGGCTAAGATCAGGAAGACTTGTAGCTGGAAGGTGGGAAGCTCCAGCCACTTGACTTTTACATATCTGACCTCGAGCTCTAAATATTCTCAAAAGTAAAACTTTACTTTGTGCTGAAAATTGCTCAACTGATGTGAAATATGAAAACACAAAAGGTCACCGTCAAGTTGAACTCCGCTACAGGGCCTGCATAACTAAAATTAAGCTGATTTGGGGGCAAAAACGTGTTCACAGTAGTTTTCTTTATATAAACATAAGCAGTTCATCTTTATAATGAAACTGCAATGTTAATTGTTGCAATTTCAAATCTCAAGGGCTGCAATTTTATTTGTCCTATATTATACAAAAATAGGAGTTTTACTTGGGGAAAGTTTTATAATCTTATCAATGCTGAGGTGGTTAACTGGCAGTATGGCACCTTAGTGCTCAAGTCTGAGACTGAATGTTTGGTTAAAAAGAGCCTGGATGAAGAAAAACAATCACATTTTAAATTGTGGTCACATGTTAAATTGTGTGTGTGGTCAGTCTGCCTTTCATTAATTACCTCATTGTCTCACAGCAAATAATACTCAGTTTTCTTAACAGAAATCTAAGGGATTTACATTCATCAGCCAAGTTTAGCGTTTTTTAAAAAAAATATACCACCATCCCATGCAGAAAATTCAGTACAAATAACAGTATGGGTAGTTGTAATGTTCCACCTGTAGTTTGGCTGTCCTTTCTATATTAAATAGCCTGACTCTTCTTGATGGTAAACCTGAAGAAAAGTCTACAAAACACCATGTCTGTGTCCCAGTTGTGGAGTATAAGAGCTGAAGTGTGGGAATGTTTTCATATGTGACTTCTAACACATGAAATCACCTCAGTGTGGGCCTCAGTTTCAGCAGCCTAATAACAATGTTCAGCATTCTTTTTTTTTTTTCTTTTTAAATGAACGAAACTGCTGTTCTACCTTTGACTGACTGCTTTGATTGACAGCTCCTAAAACTCCACCGGAGAAGACTCGCTATGACACGTCCCTGGGCCTCCTGACCAAGAAATTCTGTCAGCTGTTGGCTCAGTCTTCGGACGGAGTGCTGGACCTCAACCAGGCCGCTGACGTGCTCAACGTCCAGAAGAGGCGACTGTACGACATCACGAATGTGCTGGAAGGCGTGCGCCTCATCAAAAAGAAATCCAAGAACAACATTCAGTGGCTGTGAGTGTGTAGCGCTGTAGGAGTTGGATGGAAAATGGTCATTGACAAACTAGAACTTCTAGGGTCTGAACTGCAGAGTAGCGTTACATTGTTTTCCCCATTTTTTTGTAAGCCCCTTAGACTATCAAGGAATGTTGCATGTGTAAATCACCAGTTTAGTCATGATTTGATCTGATTATTTTAGCCTACGATCCATTTTTCATACCTAAAAATTTGTGACGTGATTTTTGTTGGGTACTGGGGTCTGCGGTCAATATGAAATGAAGAAATTTCACACAATCTGCTATATTTCCATCATCTCACACATGCAAACAAATAATGTAAACATTTTATTATTTAAGGCCAAATACAGCAGTGTTCTAAATAAAAGCAGCTTTTCAGTTCAAAACACTGCAAAATGTCAAGTCAAACTCATTGTGGAGCTAAAACATCGATTTGTCACATCGATACCTCGGCTCATGATGATTTGGTCGATGCATCGATACAGATCGAGTCATTGTTACACCCCTAATGGATACACGGGTTCGTCCCAATAGACTGTTTAAAAGCAATTGGACCTGCTTTAGTGTTCGAGTCTATCAAGGTTTCTAATGATGGTGAATCACTGTTGGGTAGTGATTCCTGAGGCTTTTTGATTGAGGTCAACTTGACACTCGGTTTGGGTGATTGTGTCTAACGATGTCCTGTGCTTTGGTCCTTTTAGGGGTTCCACCCTGCCCTCAGATGCGGGCCCTCTTATTCCGCTGCTCCCTCTGCAGACTTTAAGCAGAGAGATGATGGCCCTCCACGAGGAAGAGCGACGTCTAGACGACCTCATTCAGGCCTGCGCGAACAACGTCCAGCAAATGACTGAGGAGACGCACAACCAGAAATATCCTTCATTGCTGTCTTTATGCAAAGCTTGGTGTTGCCTGTATAATGAGTGGGGTGACCTTGTGAATCCTTATTTCTGACGTTTTTGGACGTCTTGGCATGTTTAAACACAATTGGGCAATCCCCAGACCTGATTCTCCAGGCTTTGTGCAACACTGGTGTCGCAGAAGGTACCACTGGGGAACCCTTGAGCAAGGTACCATCCTGCTACACTGCTCCCTAGGTGCTCTTGGTTGTGGCCCGCTGCATTTAACCCCACTTTTCACCGTGGTGAACTTTGTGGTGGGGTGTGTTCACAATGACTTACTTTTACTAGTTGCCTTCCCTGATCACCTTAAACCCACAGAGCTGAGGTTGGTCAAGATACTCAGAACAAAGAATTTGATTGGTTCAAGGCTTCACATACACACTGAAGCCTTCTGTGACACTGGTGATGCAGTGTTTGGAGAATCCGGTCTGGGTGTTGTCCAGAGTTGCCCTTTCACACCTGTAGCACACAGCAGGTTTTCCATTTTTGCACATACTGTGGTTGAGCCAGGTGGCGCCTGGGTAGTGTGTGCAAGAGGCAGGACTTGTTCAAGTGTCTGGTTTGCAGTTTTTTCCCCATTAAGAGTCTTTTGCCATTGTAAGAACTTGTCTGACAATTTCAGCATAGGTTAATGTAACCAGACATTCATCTCATTGTCTCTGAAGTTTTCATTCCTCCTGCCCCAGAGAGTGAAGCCAGTTGTGACTTCTGGCCACAGATGGCTTTTGCACCATTAGGAATTGACCCTTTGGCCTCCTGATGGGTCCAGCGCTTATGGTTGCCCACCTCAGGAGACCACTGCAGTCTTAAATACCAACGGGTCTGTTAAAATAAACTTTACAATAGCCACTGTCCAGTTTTTGCTGCTGTTCAGCTCCCGAAATCCCTGCCCTTGGTAGTTCGTCTTGAAGTGTTAGCTGCAGTTGCAACTGATCTCGAAACCACAATTTGAGGAGCTTTTCTGCCTCCACGTGTTCACACCAAGTCAGAGTTGAATTTCTAGTTTCCTTATCTGTTCCTACATATGCTTATGTCACATATCAGGACATCCGACGAATCAAAAGCTTGCAGGATCAAACCGTAATTGCCGTTAAAGCTCCATCTGAAACCAAGCTGGAAGTGCCTGATCCAAAGGAGGTAAAGCCACTCACGTCACTCTCACACAGGTCTTGATTTCTGCTTGTTCTAATGTTCGAAGTACACTTCTGAGGACATGAAGGGTATTGTGGAGGGGTGCGGTCAGAATGGGCAGTATTTCTCAAATGTACAGGTCTGTGTTCATCCACCACCACTGGCTTAACGTTAATGAGTTGTGGGAGCTGTGGTTTCTGCAGGTTCTTGATCACCTATAAAACTTTGCTCTTTTTCATGTGTATATAGAGTTTACAGGTCCACCTGAGCAGCTCCAAAGGCCCCATAGATGTGTTCCTCTGTACGGACCCCAGTGGTCCTGGCAGTCCGTTAGACAACGGAGTGGACGTGAATGGGAATGACACTGCCTTCCTCCGAGTGTCTAAAGGTGACTCTAACCATCTTATGTGGCAATCAACAGCACCTTGGGAGCAGTGGAGCAGGACGGTACCTCCGTGGCACCTGGGACAGGACTTGAACCTGTGATCCTCCGATCACATGGGCATGCTTTAACCCCTAGGCTGCCACTGCTCTCCAGTAGCTGTTTGTCACAGCTGTGATAGTCATAGTGAAATTTGATGCTTCATGATGCCTGAATTAAGGCTCATTTTTTTACATTTTCTTTTCCACAGAAGGTGCTAAAGCTGGAATGACGGGGGCCGGTCAGATGAACGGTCTAGTGAACGGGCATTCTGTGCAAAATGCACCCATGTCACCGCTGAGCTCTTCGCTGTCTTCCATTCTCCAGCAGCCAATAGAGCAGGTGCCTTTTGTGGCGCTCTCCCCGGCCCTGCTCAGCGAGGACTACATGCTGGGCCTGGATGACGAGCAGGGCATCAGTGACCTTTTTGATTCCTGTGACTTGGACATGCTACCTCTGGATGACCTGCTGATGGTATAAGCTGATGGAGAACCTGCATGTGAACGAGGCGAGTGGGTGTTTACTGGTTGGTCCTACCAGTGTGTATCTGATCAGTGACGACAAACTGGGGAGAATTACTGGGCCAAGACTGGGTGGAATTATTATTATAATTTTTTTTTTAATGGTAGGTGGGTTTTTGTTTTTGGGGGTGTGGCTTTTTAACTTTTTTTTTCTCTCCCTAAATGTTGTCAATTTCAGCCACAAAGCTGTGTAGTGCATCATTACCAAGCTGCACCTGCATTTCATCTTCTTTAATGTACTAAATGGACACTTCCCATGTTTATTGGAGTTTAAAATGAAAAAGGCAAAAAACTGGCATGAAGGGGACTTTTTTTTTTTTTTTTTTTTTTTTTTTTTTCCCCCAATTTATATGCTCATCATTCATATGTTCCTCAGTATCTGCTCTCTCGTGAATTTGCATTAATTTTGCATTGGTTCACACTCGTTTAGTGAGGCGAGAATGATCACATGACCACATCTGGCTGCGTTTATAGCAGTGGCTCTGTGGTGGTTTGTATTTTCTTCCCTCTCTTTTCATAGATTTACAGCAATGCTCTTTATAAATAGACGTATACAGTAAATATGCAGTTAGATGTATATTTAATCCCCTGAAACCCCACCTGGTTCTGTTTCGGGCGGAGGAGTGTTTCTCTAAAGCCGGTGTGTGGATGAGCTCGCTGCGTAGACCTGTGTTACTCCAGTTTGTTGGAAAGCTTTGATTTCTGTTGTGTAGCAAAGTAGTGCACTGCAGAGTGTGTGTGTGTGTGTTGTACTGTACTATAGTGACAGTAATGGTTTTCTCAGGGCAATTACCAGTGTTTCCATATTCATGAGACAATTTCCTCAATTTTAAATATTTAAAATTAAATATTATTTAACCGCCTTAATTTACCCCAAATACTCCCAGAAGACATTGTAGCTTCTGAGGACAAATTGCACACTTTGTTAAAGCTATGACACAATGTTTTGTCATGTCCGTCGACAGTGACACGGCTATGTACAGTATGTCAAAAGATGGAATATTGAAATTGACCATAAACAATAACCACGGCCCAGTTGCTTTATAGAAGACGTTTGCCTTTGTCATTGGATGGGTGAAAGAATTTAGTAAGCCTGTGCGTTCCCAAGCTTTCACTCCTTCAATTTATTTTTTTTTCCTTTTTTAAAAATCTTTTTCTTCTAAGAAAATCTGGAATGTCGAGGTACACATTTGTAAATTAGCAGATTTCTGGCTATTGGGCTAAAATAATGCGACTTCTTGGCAGCTTATTTGTGTGATGTGTATGGGTGTGATGGTTTGAGACTATTTGCAGAGATGCATTATGCAATGTGAGGCTTACAGAGAGCAGGCCCAGAAACTGTGGTGCAGGTTTGAACTTGCCAGTTTTGGGCTCCGTTAATGATCAGCTTGAGCATGATGAACTCACATGCTCTGAGTTTTAAATGCCGTCTGAAGGTGATGAGCTGGCCATCTGCGTTCGTGACCGTTCCTTTTCTTGCCCTGCGGAGTTTCGAGAAGTAGCGCAGGTTCCTTTGGGCCACAGATCTGGCCCCTTGCCACATGGAATCTTAGTTGGTGCATGCAGGTAATTCTCATAATTGTTAGCCTGCCTAGGCAAGTGTCACCATGTTTAAAAGCGCTTGGTGTTCAGATTTGTCATGTTCTAATGACCAAGAGAACATGGGCTCCCTCTAGCTGGGATAGCACTGAGCATGCGGTGTGCTCTCAAGATCAGAAATGACTGGAATTCGCTCAGTTGCTCAGTGCTCAGATTAATTTTAAGCTAATTAAGCCCACTCTAAGGCTAAATCCACTGGTGTTTGACTTAACTGTACATATTCCTGAATATACATGAACTGCATGTTGTGAGGGAAACGAAGCCATTTTCTTGAAGAGCAAGACTTTACGAGCATCAAGATCAGGGGTGGGCCACTCTGGTCCTGGGGTGCCAGTGTCCAGCATGGTTTGGAATTTTCTCTCCTCACTCATTAAACCTTGCAGTTAACAGGAGTTGAACCACGTGTTTTTGAGGAGAGAAATCTCCAAATCTTGCAGGGCACTGGGCCTCCAGGATTGGAATTGCCCAACCCATCTAGATGCTCTCAAACGTTAAAGCCTGACCGACATGTACAAATGCGAACGTTTGTTGTTCTGCCTACTATTTATAGGAGAATCTAGGGTTTTGTCACTCATCCTTTGTTTCTCTGGCCATTCTAAGGACAATGGTGAGCATCATGTAGAAATTTTGAACTTTTTGGTCCGTGTGCAGCCCTAAGGTCAGGACCAGTCCCTCTCAGATAGAGGAGGTTACTGCATTGGATAGTTCGTCTTCCATGATTCGATGAATGCTTTGAGAGACCAGTGAATGAGGTGGGTTAAAGCATTGAGGGTCTTCAAAAAAGTCTGAACTTGGGTCAAAAGCCACTAACTGAAGTCAAGACTTCGCTAGCTTGTTTTAATGTTGTGAATAAGTGATCTGTTTTTAAAATGGTAAGACGGTGAACTCTCAATTTTTTTTTTGTTTGTTTGTTTTTTTATTATATGCTCATCAAAACTGTTCATGAATTATGTAACTGAATGCAGCCTCTGCACTTGGAGTTGTTCATGTAATTTCACTGATGCATTTGAATTGGATATGAAGGAATTTGTACGTCTTGTATGACACTTCACCCTTTCCAGCAACTTTTTTTTGTGCTTCTCAAACTTTGAAGCTGTTCTTTTCAGAACTCAAGCTTTCTGAATAGTTGGATGAATGGAGGAACCAGGCTAGGAACCTGGTAACTGGTGCAGACCCTTTTGTACATGGCATGGACTTTTCAGAAGGTTCTTTGCTCCCACATCTTTTATGGAACTTGGTCTTTGAAGATCAAAATGGACTTGAAGGAGCAAAGTGATCCTGCTCCAAAGAACATTTTTGCCTACACGATAAGGAGAACTTGTCCTGTTCAGTACGTAGTTGATTATTGTACAGTTCATTCTAACCTGGTCCATTTGGCCAACTGCTTTCTGAACCCTCAGACTGGTAACCAAGTAAACCTCTTAGCATTTTGTTCTGCCAGTAGTGTTTGCAGGAAGCCTGCAGTGCTTTCACTAAGCTTTTACAAATTGAAGACAAGTGCAGAAGAGTTGGGGTTGAGCCTGCATCCCCTCAGCCCCAATCACTCAGTATCTTTCTAATGAAAATAGGGCTTTTTTTTTTGTAAAACTGTTTTATATTTTGTGGTGTGCTCTGTACAGATTGTTGCAAGCTGTTTTTAATAAAGTTTTGAATGCTTCCAAATCCAGAGCAGAAATGGAGTGTGTTGACGTTCCAGCAGGCCAGGCATGGAGAACAAATGTCTGTAGCTTCTCCTTGGCTCAGTAAGCAGTGCTTCATTGCTTGTTTTATTGGGCAAAAAAAAAATCTATTCGCTTTAGGACCTGAGCACTAGGGGTGCAGTCATTGATGTCCGCAGAAGCCAAAATCCATATGTTGGCCCCCTACTACTTCCTCAATATACACACATGCTACTTGGACTTCAACCAGGGTTGGCATATTGCTTCTATACATTCCAGCCAATTACCTGTGCACAAAACCCTCAAATCAAACATTACTGTAATCACAGCAGCAAATTAGCAACCAATTTGGTCTCATCAATGAACTGCTGGATGTTAAACTGCTGCTTGGCCAATAGTTGTCGCTAGATGGCGCTGTGAGTCTTGTTTCACTGTTCTAAAGAAACTACAGGTCGATCATTTTCAGACACTAACATTTGTCTGAGCAATTCCTGGATAAAACGCTCAATAATAAAGGCTGTTTAAATTTTAAATCTGTATATTGCAGAGGTTTGCAATATTTACCTCTTTTAGCACAAAAAATGTTGAGCATTCATTTGTGCCGCAAAAGCAATCAGCCAAACGGGCAGAACATTTTCAAGCTTTACATTTTGCATGCTACACTGCACAGACCCTGGGAACTTTACTGTGCAAATATGCAATGAATTGAATTCCGCTGCATAAATGAAGTGCAGTAGGGCTGAATGCTTGTGGGGGTGGGGGGTGTAATTGAGTTTAGTAAGTGTGTTTTTTTTTTTAAACTAGATTTGAGGCTTGAGTGCTATAAAATATGACAGACTGACAGTTCTCAAGGTCTCCTTGATTACATTTCATTATTGAACTCCCAATTAAAACTCAAAAATATTGGAAAATGATCATTTAAAATTACAGCCCTTGTACAAATTGCACGCTTTCAAATTGTGATTTTTGATAAACATTGCTCAGCCATACAGTGCAGTTTAATTTTATAATTTAAGACCGGCAAAGACCCTTATACCCAAAATTTTGTACACAGACTGAAGCTAATCCTTCTTGCTTAACCAGTCATATATGCTCCGTTTGGTGGCACCCCACCCACTCACTCTAGCGCTGGTTAAATCTGCTCAGTTGTATTAAATTGTCCGAGATAAAATGGCCCAAGTGAACTCTGCAGCTTGTCACCCATTGACTATGTAGTTCTTCTGCTGCAATGGTACAAAGGGGACAAGTGAACCATCAGTTCTTGAAGTTGTGCTGCAGTGTAAGGACCTGAGCCACTTTGACAAGGTGCCTTATTGTGATTGCTAGATGACCGTCGGAGCATCTCCAAATCGGCAGGTCTTGTGGAGTTTTCCAGGTATGTGGTACTTCGTACCTACCAAAAATGATCCCACTAGTGAATCTGCAACAGGTTCATGGCCACCCAAAACTCACTTAGGCATGTAGGGAGTGAAGCCTAGTCCACCCGGGCTGATCCCACAGAAGAGCTACTGTGGTTTAAAAAGTGAACACTGACTGATCGAAAGGGGTCAGAACACAGTGCACCACAGTCAGAGCAGTTTCACCAGCATGAGGGACCAGTATTAGGTAGGTGGTGTTAAATGTTCTGGCTGATCAGCATGTTGCATGAACGATCTTGGGTCCATTGGTACTAGTAGGTTAACGTCAATGTTCTAAGCATTGTAGGGCCTCAGTGATTCTCTCAACGACTCTTCGCACCTGGAATATCGACTGGCGTTGAACGTGCTGATCCTGAAGGTCTCGTCCATGGGCTTTAAGCTGCCTCAGTAAGTCGCCTAATGTGAAATGTCCTAAATGTAACTTTCTCTTATTTTGGTGGTTTTCCCAACTTTAGCACTGTTTGCAGGGTCTGGACATTACAAATGCCATCCCTGGGCGCCGCCCACTTCACTTGTATTTATTACACATGTAATCCATTGTACATATCTGTATATACTGCTCTGCACAGCCAAAAACACTACATACTGTAACACGCGAAGGTCGCCCACCTCAGCTGCCCACTGCGCTTACACAGATGGGTTTAAAGCAGGAGTCACGTTTCATTGTGGTGCACTGTGTGCTGTGATGTTCTCACAATGTAATCCCTCGCATGCATAAAGTTCTGAGGACATTCTGGTAGAGCGGAGTCATTTTTAACACAATCTGCACTCTGGCTGTAGGCATTACACTCTAAAGCCTTTGGAAAATGCAGAGCTTTTCAGAGCAGGAAGTAAATCAGCCACCAACATGGAAAATAATTGAAAACTCCAGTTTAAAAGCTCTTATCTCAGGTCTGTCTGCTACTTTTTTTTTTGCCTTATGAAACGAAGTTCTTTTTCAGTAATGCTCATTTCTGTCGTGTTCTTTTTGCCTCAGGTCAGAGACCCCAATTAGCTCTGTGCTAATTAGCAAAATGCCCTCTTCAGTGATTGATGGCCTTGCTGTGGATGGTGGTTGGGTACACTCAGGTGGAGGGGATTTCCTGCTCACAGGAGACACCATTCAGTTACGTTTGAGGGGGGAAATGGTAAGTGACTGTCTCTGTCCTTCCAGGTTTTGTTTGACGTCTTTATCACTTACCTGTTCTAGGAATTGTGGTGTGACTGCTGATATTTCAGTTATGGAGTAATGTATGGATCATTTTCATCACTTTACCTGTTAGTGGTGTAAATTACGAAGGCCCTTGTCATGGGGGTGGGATATATTGGGGATCAAGTGAACAGTCGGTTATTGAATTTGATGTGCTAGAAGCAGGAAAAATGGGCAAGCATAAGGATCTGAGCCACTTTGACAAGGGCCTTATTGTGATGGCTAGACTACATCTCCAAAACAGCAGGTCTTGTGGAGCGTTCTAGGTATGCGGTGGTTACTACCCGCCAGAAGTGATCCAGGGAAGGACAACCAGTGAATGAGTAACAGGATCCTGGCTCATTGATGCGCATGGGGAGTGAAGGCTGGTCTGTCTGGTCTGATCCAACATGACCAAGTGAACGCTGATTCTGACAGAAAGGTGAGAACACACCGTGCAGAACAGCTTGTGGCGCTGTGTAGCTGCAGGACGGTCAGAGCCCAAGTCCACAACCGAAAGCACAAACAATGGGCGGAACCATTGAAGGTAAAAAGCAGAGTGAACACAAAGAAATGTGACCTCTGCATTTAACCCATCACACGTGGAGCAGCAGGCAATTATGAGAAGCGCCCAGGGAACAGTGTAGTGGGATGGTACCTTCATGGTACCTGGGTTAGACTTGAACCTGCGACCTTCGTTTCACAAGGGCAACATCCAAACCACTAGGCCACAATTTCATGGCAGGTTGGTGTTTATGGCAAAAATGTGCTTGCTTGTCATTTCTTATGGTAAGAGGGCAGTAGGAGAACTCCATGCATTAAGCAGTTTGGCAACTTCTTGCCAGTCCATCATGATACTTTGTTAAAATGAATTAGGTCTACAGATCACATTGATATCATAATTGATGCTTTTTTTTTTTATATATATATAAATTTGGTTGCGTTGGGAGAAATATTATTTAACGATAGAGAAATATGAACCACCACTTAATGCAGAACAGACAGCAGGAAGATATTCATTCTCTGGTTATCAGCAGCCGAATTGGGAGGGCAGTGGTGGCCTAGTGATGGGGCCCTTGTGATCGGAGGGTTGCAGATTCAGGGTCCTGGCCCAGGTACTTCGAGCAAGCTACCATCCTACTACACTGCTCCCCAGGTGCTGTTGATGGCTGCCCGCTGCTCCATGTAGGTATGGGTTAAATGCAGAGATCATCCTGGGGTCATCCTTTACAAGCCCAAAATAATGGTAGGAGACCTTGTTGTGAGTTATGCAGTTTTTTAAAGTGAAGTGACTATTTGTCATTGTGAACACACTCAAGCATCACAACGAAATGTGACCTCTGCATTTAAACCATCACACGTGGAGCAGCGTGCAGCTACCAACAGCACCCGGGGAGCAGTGTAGTGGGACAGAACCTCCGTAGTCCCTGGGCCGGGACTTGAACCTGCGACCTTCAGGTCCCAAAGGCAATGTCCTAACCACTAGGCCACCTTTGGGGCCTGAAGATCGCAAGTTCTGGGAAGTCCTGGCCCAGGCACTACTGAGGTTCCCTTGAGCAAAGTACCGTCCCACTACACTTCTCCCTGGGCGCTGTTGGTAGCTGCCCACTGCTCTGTGTATGCACGTCTGATGGGTTAAATGCAGATGTACTGTAAATTGTTCAACATGGTTCCTAAAAGATTTTAAAGGGTTTGTTTAGTTGTTCCTTTACGCAACACTAGATGGCAGTAATTCCATTTGGAAAGCGCTCTGGCATTCGAGAGTAACTGAATTCCTCAACCACTTTGTAAAATGCACAAATAAGAGCCGAATGATTCTAGTGAGTGTTTACAAGCCCCTTAAACAATGAAGAGTGCTACCAGTTTCCAGGCAGACTTCTGCAAACCTGTGTGTGTGTTTTGTCCTTTTGCATATTTCATATTCACGTTATCGTGTTTTTGCCTGATATTAAAAACGGTACATGTGCATCAATCACCAGCGTTTCTTGAGCGCAGGGCGTGAAGCGTCGGGTTTCTCATTATGAGTCAGGACACAGGAGCAGACAGCGCAATTAGAACGGCCCAGACTGGCTGGCTTATTGTACAGCCTTCTCTTATCTCCCCGCATGCCGAATAATGTGCCTTGGCTCCCTGGCTGGCTGCTCTTTGTCTGAGCGAGCGCTACAGTGAATGGACAGAGAAGACTGTGATGTAATTCCTTTGGTGTTGTGCTCTCACTGTCTGCATGTAGGTGGCACTGTTGGCACACCAAATTGGTCTCGGCGCGCACTTAACCCAATTCCCCACTTTTGCGCGCCAGACAAAGTTCATGGAAAGTGGTAATTTCTTTTTTCCAGGCAGTGAGGCTTGTAGGTCGTATCGCGCTTCGAATTTGCTCGAATTACCCATCGTGTATGAAAACAAGTTCATGTGATCAGTACTTGTCAAACCGACTGCTGCGGTCGTCTCTTGTTGACCATTATAATTGTATATAGGTAAATCTTTTTTTTTTTTTTTTTGTGCTGGAGCGTCGTGTCCAGGTCATCCTCACTGTTTCCCTTCCCTTTTTTTACTGCAGGTTTGTTTTTCTGTGAATTTTTCAGCACGAGAGCTCCCGTGTGGAGACGCAGCTGCTTGGAGACCGTGCGGGAGCAGCAGCAGCAGCGTTTCGTAAAGTGCTGCATACCCGTGCTGCACAAATCAGAGTGCACGTGCGCTGCGGCGAGCGTACGCAGCGCTCCATTCATAAAAGCACGCGCCGTTGTTTTGGTGGAAGCCGATTGGCCGAGGGACGGGCTACGCTGCGATGAGCGCACTGCGCCGTGGCCAATCGGAGGGAAGCTGCGCTCGCTGTCTCAGAGCGGCGACTGTGCAGGAGTAGAGGGCGCCGACAGGCTGCACGCTGAACCCAGCTCCATCGAACGGCGCACTGAGAGCAAGTGGTCAGCAGTTTGTCTCCAGAGTGCCATGGCTGATGCGTAGGGAGGGCGCAGTGACTGCTGCACGTCGCTTGATGTCAATCAGCGTCTAAGGGCGCGAGAGGGGGACGAGAGAGGGACGAGAGAGTTACATTGTCTTTACAGTTGGCTTCTTTTTTTTTTTTTTTTTTGTCGTCATCTGATTTGTTCATGCTTGTAAGTGATGAACACCTCTGTTCTCTCCGGGCCAGCTTGTGCGCACTGGGTGACCACGGTGATGTGCATGTGTGCAGTGAAGTGAGGGAAACAACAGCGTGCAATAGAGCGAATTCTGACCGTTCTGCTCACAGGGTATGTATGTGAGATGTGGGCACACATGAAAGTGGCTCAAGTCAGACTGTATAAGACCAGATTTTTTTTTTTTGTGTTCACACTGCTCAGTGGTGGTGTAATTGTTACCCGTGACCTGAAGGTTGCCAGTTCAAATCCCAGACCGCTAGAAAGACCTCTGAGGTTTCTAAGCACTGCTCCCTGGGAGCTGCCCACTTCAGCTGCCCACTGCTCCAATATGGATGGGTTAAATGCAGAGGTCACATTTGTTGGTGCTGTGTGTTCACAATGACAATCACTTACTCACTAAAGTCAAGTCAACTGACGTGGTCACAACACAGAATCCGGGTACGAGCCCTAATGAGCAAACCAAAGGTGACCGAGGCAAAGGCTCAGAAGGGGGAACCCATCCTCCTCTGGTCGACACCAGACCGCAATAACAAACAGGAGAAAAGGGGGAAAATTCTCCTCTGCAGGAGTGGTTGCGTTGTAAAAAGCTGTTAAAACTTCAGCCAGGAGGAGGGCATCAGGATGGGTCAGGCTGGTCCAGACAGCAGAATGGGACAGGATCACTGGTATCTTAACAGAGTAGCTCAAGATGGTAAATATATTTGTATGGGCATCGAGTTCCACGCCTGGAAATGGATGTTAAGTAACATTAACACTGCTCTACACAAGGGAAATACAAAACCCTAATGAGCCTTTAAAATATACATTTCACACGAGCGCATGATGCAAACCACGTCTTCATGCCAACGCTGCTATGATCTTGAATGTCCGAACAACCAGCAGGAAGCTATTCAGTCTCCATTAATCAACAGCCGAATTGGGTGGGCAGTGGTGGCTTAGTGGTAAGGCCCATGTGATCGGAGGCTCGCAGGTTCAAGTCCAGGCCCAGGTACCACTAAGGATCCATTGAGCAAGGTACTGTCCTGCCACTCTGCTCCCCAGGTCCTGTTAATAGCTGCCCACTGCTCCACATGTGGATAAAATCACAATTTATTGAGGAACGCTTTGTGTGATGGAGTGTGTTCACAAAGACCATCACTTTCACGATCAGAGATCAGTTTGCACTCCTCCTTCTTGTGGTCATCCTATACATGCTCAAAACTAAATGTGGGATTATGGTTTCAATATTTCCCATAATCTTATCCTCTACCAGCTGGGTTTAGAAGTTTTTGTTGACTTGCAGATTTGGTTATTTTTCCGTGATCGTTTAGGCTTTTTAGTCAAAATTGGACAGAAAGAAGGCTCCACGTTGGAGGATGGGATGAAGGAGGGAAGCAACCAAACAAAAGGTCCGTGACCCACACTTAGTGGAATTTCAGGATAACTATTTCACATGATGCCTGTCAAGTTTTTGTCCCCCCCAGGACTAATTGACCAATGAAAGCTTGATCGAAGACCAAGCTCTCCTTAACTAATGGCTGATTGACTATAAGGGAAAACTCCTTTAAAATGTTACATTTAAATGTGACTGTTGCTTCTCATATCTGCCATTGGTGTTGCAGTACTTTAGCGTGAGACAGTTTAACCCCATAAATCCTGCCCCCTGGTGGTCGTACGGCCCTGTACGAAACACAATTGTCATTTAAAACGTGAGGATCCGTAATTAATCTACTGGATAAAACGCCAGAACTTCCAAGGAGAACCGCTTCTGATGTTTCTTGAAGGTGGAAGGGACTTTTAGAAAAGCTTTTTTTATTAAGGATGTGCTGTTTGAGGTTTAGTACTAGCTGTCACAGAAGGAAGCCAGATGTTACTGCTGGGTAAGCAAAATATCTTATTGCAGCTGTGTAAATGGTAGAGATCTCCTGATCTTTACATTAGGCACTTTCAGACCAAACAGTTCAGGCGACTTTGAGAGGAACTTCCCACTGAGTTTTCCTGAGACCCCCACACCTTCAGGCGCGTTCACGCTGCCAGTAGGAACGCTGAAGTGACGTATGCTGGCTGATGGCTGGTGTAGTCGCATATGAAAAGATGGAGGATGCAGTGATTGGAGCACTTGGATGTGACCAAACCACGCTGTATTTCCTTCATCGCATATCGTCTCAAACTTCACTGTTGATCCATTTGTCCATGTTTTTCCCTCAGTTTTCAGAGCTGAGAGCTGTTCACACTGCTTACGTTTCATATGGTCTAAAAATGGCCCCTGCAGTCCCAGTACACTTCCACCTGGACCAGTCACCATTCACGTAGGTAGGTTCCTCTAGTGTGAGACAGTACCTACTCTAAAGCAGGAGCTAAAATTGTTCCTCAAAACACCAAAGCACTATAATCACGGTGTTCCTGCAGTGCAAACACACTAAAAGGGGGAACTTCCTACAACGGTTCTAAGTAGTTCCTCCTGTTGGAAAGTGCCTTATGAGTGACAGATGAGAACAACCAGAAAGCCAAGCCTGGTTATCCAGATGCCTCTGTTTATTTTGTTTTCCCACATGCAGGAGAGCTTAGCATCAACAGCAAGGTTGGTTAAGTGAGTGTCATTGTGAACACCCCATGATGCACCACCATGAAGTGTGATTTCTGCCTTTGACCCATCCATGTAGGAGCAGTGGGCAGCGCCTGGGGATGCTACCATACTCATGCGGTTCCCTCAGTGGCGCTTGTAATGCTCTGGCATTTGAACCAGCAAGTTTCAGATCACAGGGGCAACTCCCTAACCGTTACACCACCACGACCCCTAATCTTTGTTACCCTAATCGTATTTTACTGGATTTATTGGCCTATAGCAAACCGAGGGATTCCCACTGATTGTATGGTGTATTTGCTTAATGCATGCTGGGTATTGTAGTAGGAGATCATGGTTTCAAACACCATATTTAAGCTCTTTCTTATACCCTTATATAGTCCCATGTGCTCTGTCTTTCAAACCCCCGATGTCTCCGTACACTTTGCAAGGTTCAAAGAGCAGGTCAAGCACCAAAGGGCCAAAAAAAGCTGCCTTGCATTTACTTTTCAATCCTTAAACTGTTGGGAAACGGCAGCAAAAGGCAAACAGTTTGATTAATGAACCAGTCGGACATATTTGCCTGTTGTCAGTGTGAAGTGACAAATTGATTGATTGAGTTGTTTCGGAATAAGGGGCCACGTTGTCAGGACAATTGGGCGAAAATGCTTAACGTAAGCTAGCTTTTGCCTTTTTAGCAGATTTATCAAATGTTTATGTAATGGGATAATGCGTGTAAGTCAGTCACTTACTCATTTTCCCTTTACGTTTCGATGTTCTCCGGAGCGGATACGTGAAATGCATAATAAAAGGCCGTCAAAGAATGACAGTCGATCCTTCCGCAACGATCTTGCTAAGCCTCTGGGAGTTTGGCCTGACCATGTTTCTGACTCTAATAAATTAGTGCTCCTCTCCCGGCTCACCTTAATGGTAAACGAATGAAGGTTCCATTGGAGAAAGAGGAAACGCTCTTCAATTATTATTGAATTCTCATCTGTCGAAATCCATACTGTACACTGTGCAAGTTCTCTTTTGTGGAGTGAAATGATTTTTCTGCCTTTTTTTTTTCTTTACATTTTTTTCTAGATTAAAATAGAGAGAACGTCCCTTTTTTTAATTATAAATTTGCAATTTTTATTTGAATGTGATTATTTATTTCATTTAAATTATGAAAAAAATAAAACATTTTAAATGTAGATTTCCGTCCCCACGCCAAACACTCCATAAACCAGGAGCAAACTGCATAAATTCATTCAATGTTTTTGTAATGTCATGAAAACGATCACATTTCCAAAACCGTTTAGCTTCAGACTGATGTTCTAAAGAGCCTTTCTGCCCATAGGGGGCAGCCAAGCAGAACAGAGGTAATGTGTGTATGTTGGTCTTAATTGCTTTAATTTGTTTACTGTGCCTTTAAGTCATATTTACTTCTAGGAGGGTAAAGAGCGGTTGAAAAAAAATATGTACTGAGTGCTTTTGGTACCTTAAAGTGCACACAAATGTCAGTAATGTACTTAAAAGAATTGAAAATATAATAAAAACTGTTTTTTTTTTTAATGTTCTTGCACTTGCTTCCTGTCAAAATAGGCACAGTTAACTGAAGGAGCTGCGGCGTCTGAGACGTGCCCTTCAGGTCTGCTGCTTTGTACTTGGTCGTCGGACTGAGCGATCCCTCACTGTGCTGTGCATAGCTCCTGCCCCTCCCTCCCTCACCCCAAATGACCCAGGCCTGTGTAGATGAGGTAATGTGTGCCCCCTGCTACAGGAGCAGCTGCTTGTAGGACAGTGTAAATTGGCATGCCACTGTTCTGCAGTGCTGTCCTGTCGCGTGGTCCGTTAGAGGGCCTGAAGCGTTACCTGCTCTTTGTCACGGCGCAGGGTTGCTAATTTACATCGTTGTGAATGTTGATCTGTTTCACATGCCAGTGGTGTAAAACAAATGCTTCTGCACGTCTCCTCGCCCTCATTCTCCCAGCCAACCTGCGGTTGGAGCAATGGTTCGCACAGAAACGTTCGCCAAACGTCCTGTTGGTGCAAATGAAGTCAGTCAGCCAGGAGATGTCTGGTCCCCGATGTTTGCTTTTGCACTGGAGCTGCAAGACTAATGTAGTTAATAAGTAATAAACACTCACGTCCACGTGTGCAAATCACATTTGCCCCAGACTTAATACAAATTAGACTTGCTTATGTGGTTTCTGACGCTGTGAGCGCATGGTGCTGCTAACGCTTAAGGACGTGTCCTCATTCATGGTGATATGACGGCAGAAAAATCAAACTTCAGGGATAGAAACATTGTCCTAACTCCCTTGATTATTCAGATGTGTGTTTGGGGCTTAGCAGGCAATAGACCAATCAGAGTGGCCCGTCTCACAACCTGGCTATGGAGCATTGTTGGTATAATGGAGTGTTTACCTGGCAAACCAGATAGAACCTGCTGCTCACGTGCAAAGTGAAAATCATTCATGGGAGCAGCACTGTTCCACCTAAGCCTTTCGAGTACCATTATTGCAATTCAAGCGTGTATCTGTGTCCGGAATAAGCATTGTACACATCGTTACTAAACCACGCCGCTTAAATATGGTTCCATGATACATTTTTTTTCGCTGGCTTGAACAGGCTGACTGTGCACCCAGCCTCGCCTCATTTAAAGAGCGCCACTCCCATTAGCGGCAAATGCACCGAATTCTTTTTTAAATGATTTTTTAAATTTTTTATTTTATATAGAGATAAAACCAAATATGCACACCAGTGAGAGTTCCCTTCCTGACCCTGGTCCAGCACGAAAAAAGTGCCTACAATGGGCATGTGAGCATCAGAGCTTGACCAATGAAATGAAAGAAGTTGACCTGGTCTGATGACCCTTTTTTTTCTTCTACATCACTGTGTGTCTGTGTGTCTGTGTCTGTGTGTCTGTGTCTGTGTGTCTGTGTCTGTGTCTGTGTGTCTGTGTCTGTGTCTGTGTGTCTGTGTCTGTGTGTCTGTGTGTCTGTGTCTGTGTGTCTGTGTCTGTGTGTCTGTGTCTGTGTGTCTGTGTCTGTGTGTCTGTGT
>JBBPDA010101531.1:0-11381 GCA_037974385.1 Arnoldichthys spilopterus
CGCGCAGAAAAGATGTGTATTTTGAAATCATCTTAGTTTGAA
The DNA here is from genome assembly GCA_037974385.1 of Arnoldichthys spilopterus. Classification (NCBI taxonomy): domain Eukaryota; kingdom Metazoa; phylum Chordata; class Actinopteri; order Characiformes; family Lepidarchidae; genus Arnoldichthys; species Arnoldichthys spilopterus. The sequence goes on from JBBPDA010101531.1 coordinate 43, forward strand.
GGTGGTCAAGATGACCTAAAGTTTTAAGGGACCTCAGGCATGAGTGTCCGAATTCACCAAGGGTGATGGCGATCACATTTGTAAATGGAGGGTTTGGGGATTGGCAATCGTGTTAGTTGGCAAGAAGGGATGTGGTGCTCGTATTGGGGGGAGGTGGTGAAGGAGAGTTATGATGCTATTTTGAAACTAGGGTGAGCGGTACATCTTATTGGTTGGCTTGGGGTAATTTACGCCATGTGTGCACTGTATTATCTTTAACACAGTAGGGTAATATAAAAGGTCCTAGTCTAGAAAAGACATAAGTTGTCGGTCAGCTGTGCCACAACAAGAGCTACTACTCCACTACGTATTCTGGTTGCTAGCTTTCAGGGTCATGAAAGATCTGTCTCACTGACTAGCTGTGGTTAGTGCTACAAGTCTTTAAAATATATAATATGGGCAAACACAATATTCGCACTTATCCCGCTATGTTCCCCACTTTGATCCACTCTGGACAACATGTAGCTCCGCCCCTTAATATAGCCTAACATCCAGTTTGACGATGAATAGAAGAAGAAAACTGACTCTAAACTCCCCCACCAAGCCAAAGTGATTAGGGCTGACCTTTGTGTGATCATTTTCCCCATCCCAGTCTCAGAGGGATGGGCTAATCATACAGGATGTAGCCATGGGGTTTGGGAAGGGATTAGAGATGAATATGTATGTCCAGACTTACGCTAAATCTTCCATTAGCTAAGGCATGTGAGAGCATGCAAACTGGCATAAAGGGATTTGAGTGAGTCTGATGTTGGCTAAGTGAGTAATTAGACTGACAGTCAGGGGATTTCTGCCGTGTTTTTACTCTAGAGAGGATTGTTTCATCTACCTCACTTTCCCTGGATCCAGATCTCTCTGGAGCAAACGTCGTGACCTTTCAGACTCTGCAAAGACACTTTGGCTGTGTTAGTGAATATTTCAAATTTATTAAGATTCATTAAGACGTATAAAAAATGTCATGTTTATACAGTGGTTAGTAAAGAGGGTTATAAAAATCCAAATTTTAATTGAAATAAATTCAATCAGAGAAAAACTAATCTCCTATCAAGAAATATTTCTTTTTATTTTTATTTAAAACAATTATTTATTTGTCACATACACAAGAAAAACATGTAGTGAACTGTAATCTCTGCAATTTTCCCTTCCAAAGTAGAGTGCACACACACCCGGAGCATTGAGGAGCCAACATTGCAGTCCCTGGGGAGAATTTTTTTTATATATACTATTAATCCCTGAGGGGAAATTGGTCTCTGCATTTTACCCATCTGGAGCTGTAAGTAGTTAGCACACACAGCTCAGTGCCCAGGGAACAGTTGGAGGTTAGATGTATTAGTCAAGGGCACTTCAGCCATGGGTGTTTTTCCTGCTGGTTCATGGATTCAACTCAGCAACCCTTCGATCACAAACTTGCCTCTCTTACCTTTAGGCCATAGCTGCACCGTGATGTGCCACAATTATTTTCACCCCTACAATTGATACTTTGTACAACCTTTGCCAATAAAAGCGCATGATGTCTTCCCTGGTACCATTTTATAAGGTTGAAGAATACAGAGCAGGGCATTTTAGACCATCCCTGTTTACAGAATCTCCCCACATCACCTAGGGCCTCTCTTGGGCACTTCCACCTTTAGTTCCCTTCACAGTTTACAGTAGGCTTCAGGTCAGGGAACTGAGACGGCCATGGCAGAAGCTTGATTTTGTGCTCAGATAACCATTTTTGTGTTGATTTGGACATATGCTTTGTATCATTATCATGCTGGCAGATCCAGTGACGACCCAGTTTAAGAATCCTGGCAAAGGCAGACTGGTTTTGATTTAGAATATGTTTGTATTTCATGAATTCCCTGATGCCATTTACCCTAACAATGGTATAATTTAATTTTATATTGTGAATGTTTAAACTTGTAATTCACCAACAGCGATTATTTGGGGCTTTTGCCTCTCTTACTATTCTCCTTTGTATATAAGGGCAAAATAAACATATAAACAATAAAATCTTAACAGTCCCAGTTGATATCCACCTTTTTGTTACTACCTTAACACTAACAGGCATTTTGAGATTAGTGTTTTGTAACCATTCCCTGACTTATGAAGGTCAACACTTCTCCCTCATTTGATTTAGATGTTCTGTTTGAAAGTGAAAGTGACTATTTGTCATTGTGAACACACTCAAGCACCACAATGAAATGTGACCTCTGCATTTAACTCATCACACATGCACACGTGAGGCACTAATGGAATTTGGCCTCTGTGTCACCTCAGATCTTTACCCCAGCTAATTCGGAATTCATGGATTATAGCTTGAAAGTTCCTACAGTACACACTCCAATCAACATAAACATGTACAATTTAAATGAGAAACAGGCTTTAGTTACATTGTGATCATAATAATGTCTAAAGGTGCCAATATTTGTAATGGGCACTATATATATAGATATAGATATAGATATAGAAAGTTCCTGAACATTTAGGTATATATATATATATAAATGTTCAGGAATTTTCTAGCTACCCTGTGGCTCTGTCTAGATCCCTACAAGCTCCACCCTATCTCAGCACTCGTCATTACATTCACCTGTGTTTTGTTATGTTGTTATTAATAGGTTAATATGTTCTATTGGGCCTTTGCAAACCTGTGTGTGTTTGTTACTGGTTTTAAACAGTTTTTTGGGTTCTATACTGTTTCCTGTCATTAAGTGGCATTATGTTCTTCTGGACATGTGGTCATGTTTACTTGCTTCTCCATGAGCCTAAAATAGTGATAAAAGCTTAGTGTATTTGTTTCATACTTACCATGGAAAATCTTCCATTAGTAGATGTGTGATTTGAGCGGTTCTGTATAAAGATCTGCCTCAGGCTCTGGTGTGTCACACATTCACTTCAGAATAATATAGTGTCAATAAGCCAGGTGCTGGGGAACAGAACTGCCACTGTTTCGTAATGCTGAGTCGTGTCACGACTGAATCTATACACTTAAGCTTCGTCTCTATGACAGTTGGTGTTGTGGACGTGTTGAAGCTTTTATCAAAACATCACCTAATAGCTCCAGGAGGACGTTGTGAAAAACATCTCTTGGATGTTTTTCCAGTGTGAAAGTGTGTGCGTCCTGGAGTTCACACTAAATGCTTAACAAACCCAGTCATTTCCCCTTCAGCCACTGTTGAGTTGATAAACTGTAAGTAAACCTGAAATAGAACGTTAAATCAATGTTATTTTTAAAAATCAGAATGGATGAAAATCACAGGGTAAGAAAAAAATTGTTTTATGTTTAAATTTGCTTTCCAAAGTACTCATCATCACAAGAAGTCATCCTGATTGTGACACAGAAGACACTATTCCATTTCTTTTGATAATAGTGTGTCAGAATCTAATCAAATCTTTAAATGTTCAATGGGGAATTCCACCATTTCCCCAAAATTTTCTTCAAATTCATTGATGTAAATAAAGTCGTTTACAGTGGATATGGTGTGAAATGGTTTGCTGTAGAGCAGGGGTTCCCATATCCTACCCTGTCATAAAGACCACAGAATAGTTTGTAAGTTACTCTTGTCAAAAACACCTCCTAATCTGGCAATTAACAGGTGAGTTGAACAAGATGTGTTTGAGCAGGGAAATTTCTGGATTGGATTTGGTTCTAATCTGATTTGGACACCCCTGTTAAAGAGAAACCTGTCACCCCAGGTCTTTACAGTGGTGGAGAATGGAACCAGGTGTCTACAACACATCTATAGACATTTTATTTACTTTGCAAATCCACCTGTGAAGCTGCATATGCCTATGAGTCTTTATATCAAATGGTGATGATGGTAAAATAGTGAACTAAATCACTTTGAGGTACTGTTTAGCCTCATAATATCCTACATGTGGGCAGCTGCGGCCTTGTGGTTAGGACATTGCGCTAGGGACCAAGTTTCAGGTTCAAGTCCCGGCTCAGGCACTACTGAGGTACCCTTGAGCAAGGTACCGTCCCACTACTCAGCTCCACGTCTTGGAAGTCGCTTTGGATAAAAGCGTCAGCTAAATGAATAAATGTAAATGTACATGTACCCCTTGAAAAAGTTTAGTTACCTAAAACTCTGGTTTTCATAACTATATCATGTAACAGCTTTCTATCAGGAGCTTTAAGAGGAACCAGATGTCTGGTTTCCTTCAACACAACACTGAACAGTTTTGACCGTCAGTTTCTCTAGAACAGAATGTTTCACACTAAGCCATGCAGAGACTTCGGAAAATGGGTGGACTTGCCCCTTAAACAGCTCAATGGTTTGAAGCGTGCATGCACTACATTTTGGGTAAGGAAAGAAAAATTGATAAATTAGGTTTTTGGGTTGAACTGTTATTTTTATTTATGCAAATTGCTTACAGCACCTTTAAAACGACAGAGAACAGAGGATAGACTGTTTGGACAAGCTCTGCCTACTTAAGCTATTTATACACTCTCTCTTTAAAGGCTGAATACATTAAATCACTTAAGAGACAGTGTGTTCACACTCATACACTCCTACATACACGCTCGTACAGCCTAAAGAGGGTCCACGTGCAATTAACCACCAGCAGCTGGCCTAATTACTGCCATTCATCCGTTATGGGTGAGAAAGACGAGCCATCCAAGAGCACACACGAGCTCCCACACTCACACACACACACATATATATTATTGTGCACTGGTTTTTGTGGGCCTCTGAATGGCTGTGTATTAATGCCACAAATAACTTGCTTTAAAGGGCTCATAACACACATCTTTCTTATATTTGTTTGTGTGGTTGATATTTACACTGATCAGCCACTATATTAAAACCACTGACAGATTAAATGAGTAGCACTGATCATCTCTTTTCCTCATTATACTGGCACCTGTGAAATGCTGGGATATATTAGGCAGCAAGCGAACAATCCAGTCTTGATGTTGTTGTGCAGTAAGCAGGACAAATGGGCGAGGGTCAAGATCTGAGCCACTTTGAAAAGGGCCTTATTGTATCTGCCTGCTTCCTCTGCTCTCTTTGTCTGTGGGACGTCCTATTATATGCATCTCTAAAACATGTGGTGCTTGAGTGTGTTCACATTGACAAATAGTCACTTTTACTTTCATATTAGGCTGGTGGTGTTTATGAAATGGCTGATTGGTTTATGTTTACACTTTGACCTATTTTTATCCCTAAAATGTATTCTCCCTTTACATACAAAAAATGAGTCCACTTCAAACATTGTAACTATTGACATACTTCCATGCATCCTGTGTCGTGGATGTTAAGCAATTCTTTCACTAGGGGGCAAAGTCAAATGTGTCTGACAACAATGGACATGGCAATGATTGAGGAGGTGGTAATCATCTGTATTAAAAGCCGGCACAAATATAGATGAAATGAACGCAAACCATGAATGGAAAAAAATATCCTTATACAAATACGTATTTAACGCTGAGCAGAAATAAACCTTTAGAGTAGAAAAAGATGTATCTTCTATTGTACCTTTAGGACCTTTCTCACAACCGGCATTAACCTTCTTGAAGGATCTGATCACAAGTGGATGGCTCTTAGTATGTCAGCTTACCTCTGGCAAGAGAATGTGCCTCCACTTCTGGTTGAAGTTTTTACGGCTTTTAACCCACTCACTCCTGATCGAGAGAGCCCATATGAACAGCCCCATCTCTCAAAGAACTGATTGAAAGTTATTGCAGCACCTAGACACAAGGAACTGTTCAAAACAACTTGTACAAACAAGAAATGTGTGTTGGATTGTTTTTTGGGAAATCTATGATGTTAAAGTTTGAATGTGGCAGGAGTAGTGGTGCTGCGAGGACTGATTTAAGATAGAATCAATCATTTCAAGCAAGAAGGAAATGACTGCGTTTGCTTTTGGCATCTGAATGAGCATTATGGCTCGAAAGTGGCTGAGTGAGGTCAGACTTCAGATATCAGACAACTAGATACAGACTGGGGCTGTGTCAAAATAGTCAAATCAATTTTCTTTCCTGTCCAGTTTTCTTGATTTGGACTTATCTGGTAGTTAAGCACCAAACTAACAGTCACAGGTTGTTTGGTAGTGAGGCTACAGGTTACATATCAGGTGAAATCAGGGCCAGCAGTTAGACAGGAAATGAAGCTTTGTCTCACTTTTCTGATGTAGTCTATTCCTTTGCATGTTCCAGTAAAATAATGACAGATGCACTGGCATGCGGAAAATGGATTGGGGAGTTAAGGAAACGTTTTGGAACTTTAACAGTGTTTACGTACTAACTTTTTCAAACTTTTTCAAACATTGTTTTTTAAAAGAGGGAAACTATGAGCCTAGGAATATTCCGTATTGATCTTAGCACCATATCTCTTCATTAGCTCACTTTAATTTCACACATTTCACATTTTTTCTTTTTCCCTCATCCAGCTCTGCTCTCTCCACCCGTCTCCCATGGCAACGGAGTAATGAGGATCTACAGTGGCAGCAGCATCGCCCGCTGCTTGTCATTGTTATCGCCATAGCGATCAGCAGCTCATGCCCCCCCCACCACTCTCAGATAATACAACTGTGCAGGACCACCACCACCCCCCTTCAAACAAAGCAAATAAAACAGCAACTGTCTCATTTCTGTATATTCGTCCAGACTTCAACACTGATGTGCCCTACTGTAGCTACTGTTGCATGGCCGATGTTTATGGAATGTTTGTAAAAGTCCCATTCAACCCAATAGTCTCTGTTTATATCACACTGCCTACATTTCGACCAGTACATACCCAAAATTTCTCTCAACCTGCTCAAACAGCAGCTAGCTTTTTATTAAGGGGGAGCAGAATTGTGGATGTGGTTTAGGACAATGTATGACTTAATGTGAGCTATAATCATGAACTGAACTTGTGCTGTAGGCAGCCTTTTTACAAAACAGGTTCTCTTTTCACAAACATATGGAGGAATCAGGTCTGAGATCAGTCTTGCTTTAAGAACACCACCCCTGGTGCTGTCTGAAATAGCTGCCTGTAGCACTAAAGTTTAGTTCATGTTTATAGCTCACAGTGAGTCATATTGTGTCCTAAACCACACCCACAAATCTGTTTCACAAGTTTGTTTCACAAGTCTGTTGAAAAGCTGGATGTGGTTTAAACACATTGAGAAAAGTTTTGGGGATTATTGACTTGTGACAAGTGTTAGCAATGTTAGCCTCATAACTTATAAGTTGACTGATTGGATACATGTGAGCTGAATGGAACAATTTGTAAATTTGAGGGTTTTTTTTATTATTGTGATAATTTCCTAACGTTATAGAGTTTGTTGCCAATCAAAATACAAAAAGTGAGAAGTGAAACTTATGAGATTACAACTAATTGTTGTAATTTTGAAGAAAACAACTTATACAGCTCATATGCTTGAACCCTTTAGAATTATCTACAGTATATTTATATATAAATTTGTCCATAAACATCATTTTCAAGTCTGAAAAGTAGGTGAAGAAAACCCAGTTGTGTCATATTAATAACATACTTTCCAGTAATAAAGAGTTGGTTTCTTGTAACTACAGTTGAAAACCCAAGTTCATTACATATTATAGCAACATAATAAAAAAATTGGCAGCAAAGTGCCACTGTAGTTAACAAATCCTCAGCCCACTGTGAAAGTCTGTAATTGTTTTTCATATAAAGCTGTAAATAAAGAGCAGAGAACTGTGAATAATGTAAACCCAAGAAAAGCTCTGATCAGAAATATTCCAGATTCTGGATTTAAATGTGGGAGGAATCCGGAGCACCCGGAGGAAACCCACGTAAACACAGACAGAGCTTGCAAACTCCGCACAGAAAGGCACCTGTGGCCGATCAGGGGATCGAACTCAAGGACTCTTATCTCTTTCAATACATTTTTTGACCCAGCTTTAAGTATATATAATGTACTAGATGTGATATGTATATAAAACACTAGAAGTATATTCACTGAAGTGAATTCTTTTTACCCAGCAAAATTATAAAAATGTAACAAAAATTAAGAATTTACTATTTTTTTACATTTATTGACCAATGCACATAATACATTTAAATGAATGTAACGATGTACCAATGTACAAAATAAAGATCACTATTATTACAATTTCCAGGTTCTGATAGCATGTGAAGTGTATATGAATTACAAATAAATTGAAGAAATGGTGGGTATTTTAGTTTCAGAGTTATAATGTAACTGCTAATATATTTAAAATAAGCTTTATAAATTGACATAATCTGCTATTTTAAGTGTGTTTTCAAAAATGTTGGTTAGTGACTTTGAAGTTTGACATAAATATACTTGAATTATACATGACCTTCTGAGTTTTTAAAGTATATTTTTGATAAAAGTAAAACATTTCTTTTTATTTATTAAATAAACACATTCATTTATTCATTCATTCACCAACCTGCTAATCCATTTCAGGTCCTGAGGGAGCTGGAGCCGTTCCCAGCTGACTATGGGCCCAAGGCAGGGTACACCCAGGACAGGAGGTCAGCCTATCGCAGGGCAATACAGAGACAGACAACTGCTCACACACACTCACACCTACGGGCAGTTTAGAGTATCCAGTCAGGCTATTGCTAGCTTTTGGACAGTGGGAGAAAATTGGAGTACCCAGTGGAAACCCATGTGACTGGAAAAGCTTGCAAACTACACACAGAAAGGCACCCGTGGCCGACCCGGTTACATAAATAGACTAATTTACAATTTAAATACAATGTTCAAAGCGCTGTCTAACATCTCTAAATTATATTTAAGTTGTATTTGAAGTATAATTAAAGACAAGAAAAGTTGGTGGTATGTTCATTGTATGCACCATGTACTTTTACTGTATTGGAAGCATTTACATATAGTATTTTTATAAGGGTATTCAGACAACTCTCAGGTGGATGTGACCTTTTCATCAGAGGCTTCTGCTCAAAGTCAGAGTCATGGTACCATTAAAGCGAAAGGGCAACACTAGAAAAATTAAGATTCAGGCAAACCTTTTAAAAATTCTACTTTTCACTTCAACTGTGAAACTGTGATCAGGTGTGGATAATACAATTTGTGACAGAAGGATTTCTAAAGCTCCAAAGTGGGGCAACTGTCTAAACAGTGGCCCTACCATCGAGTGATCACAAGTTCGATCCACGGTGAAGCTGCAGCCAACCATGTCTGTCCAAATCCTGCCTTGTAAAATAAGCCCCTGACCTAACACAACAGTACGATCTTTCACCCACACACCGAAAAAAATACCATCCGAAATGAATGGCAGAATTCCTCATGAGGTTGGACAGGATTTTGTCTGTGTCGTGTGTGTTTGAATGTGAGGGAAAGAGAGAGAATTTCACCTCTGTGTTTGTTAGTATTTGTATGCGGTCACTTGTGTTTTCAAGTGTGACAGCTGTGAAAGCTTTGCCGTCAAACCACATCCTATCCTATCACCACAAACAGTTATATACACACCCACACAGAGCTGTCTCCCCCGGTGCTGTATGTATTGCATTGGAGGACACTGTGGAACAACCAGTGTCCCCGGAAACTCCAGAGCCATAGAGTCACTCATCGGAAGAGTGCAGGTAAGTGTATGTGAGGGCAGGTTTGTGCAAGAGAGAACAGGTGAGTAAATATGAAGACATGTGAATGCAAGAAAGTGTTTGTGAGGACAAAGTAATGCTTGCGAATCCACATGAGGATATGGGAGTGCATGTGAGGACAGCTGTGGACAGGTGAGGACAACTGAGTACAGGGAGGTGCTTGAAAGTACAGATGTGAGAATTAGTGAGTGCCGGTGAGAAGAGGTGAATGTATGTGGAGGCAGGTGAGTGAATGTGTGGACAGGTGAGTGCATGTGAGGACAGAGGAGTACAGGTGAGAACAGGTGAATGTATGTTAAGGCATTTGAGTGCAGGGGAGTACCTGTGAGTACAGCAGTGAGCAGATGGGGACAGGTTAAGTAAGTTTACGTGAGTGTATGTGACAATAGGTAAAACACAACCAGAACACAGCCATTCAAGCTAATGTGTCTATCAGCCTGTGTGTTTATTAAATGCCCTCCAGGGTTACCATGTCCACCACAGTCTCTTCAGCTGCTGCATGCTTAGAGCAGGTTAGTCATTGCCCTCCTTACTCACATCTATAGGACACTTTGATTCATCTAAATGAATCACCAGTTCAGTGATTCATCTGAATGAATCAGTATTGCTTTCTTTATGCTAGGACGTTCTTCACCCAGCAGCTGTGTGTGATGCGGGAGCAGTTATCACGCACACAACCCACCAGCTGTTCAGTAGGCTAGCTCCAGATTGCTGTCTCACTAAAGCATAAGGAGTGGAAGCACATTAGCTATGCTTTGAACCGACCTGGGGAACAGACCAGAGTTTGTCTTTATGACAAATATGTAAATCTTTTATGATAATTTACATAAACCTTCCAAACATTTACACAGATCAGCCATAATGTTAAAACCATCTGCCTAATATTGTGTAGGGCCCTCTTGTGCTGTAACCAGCTCTGACCAGTTTAGGCATGGACTCCACAAGACATCTAAACATGTGCTGTGGTAGCTGGAACCAAGATGTTAGCAGCAGATCCTTTAAGTCTGAAAGATGGGGCCTCCAGTGATTGGACTGGTTTGTCCAGCACATCCCTCAGATACTCGATCTGAGGTCTGGGGAATTTGGAGAAACTCTTTGTTGTGTTCCTCAAACTGTTCCTGAAGTTTGCAGTATTGCAGGGAGCATCACCCTGCTGAAAGAGGCCACTGCCATTAGGGAATACTGCTGCCCTTAAGGGGAATATTGATCTCGAACAATGTAAAGGTAAGTGATACATGTTACTATGTTACACCCTCATGATTGCCAGGACCCAAGGTTTCCAAGCAGAACATTGCCCTCAGTATCACACTATCTCAGCCGGCTTACATTTTTCTCATAGAGCATCCTGATGCCATCTCTTCCCCAGGTAAGTGACACACATGCACCCAGCCAGCTACATTATGCCAAATTAATTAGACCAGCCCACCTTCTTCTATTAATCCAGGGTCCACCTATAATGCTTTTGGTGGTGGACAGAGTGGGATTTTATCTGGTCTGTGGCTTTGCAGCCCCATAATAGCAAGGTGTGGTGCACTGTGGCTCAGATCCTTAAACTCACCCATTTTTCCTGCTTTCAACACATAAGGAGTTAACTGTTCACCTAATATGCCTAATATATCCCTCCCTTTGTCATTCACTTCAACTGTGAGTGATTTTTGTATTGTGTTTGATCAGTGAAAGGGAAGTGAAACTTTGTCATTGTGAACACACTCAAGCACCACAACGAAATGTGACCTCTGCATTTAACCCATCACACGT
>JBBPDA010101580.1:0-11379 GCA_037974385.1 Arnoldichthys spilopterus
GTGATGCTGACTCTGATAGAAAGGGTTCAGAACACACAGTGCACCACAGTCAGAGCTGTTTCAGCAGCAGGAGGGACACACTCAGTTTTGGGCAGGTGGTGATTTATGGCTGATCGCTGTATATAAATTAGCATCAAACAAACCAAAGTCCTAATTCATCACACATGTGCTTTATGCTGCCTTATTTGTTGAAAAACCTCTGAGTTTTGCTTACATGGTTTAAGTGTGTAAAGATTGAGGCATGCAGAGCGCACAATGCTAATTAGCGTCTATAAACTTCCCTTACTTACTACATTAGCCTTGCAGTTCCAGTACAAAAAAAGACCTTTGGGGAAAGTGTAAATAACACTCTGATGAAAGTGCAACATTTTACTGATCCCAGCTCATCGCTTATTGAATGACGGTGACATTTTTACACATAACCAATGGAACATGGTGTTCTTCAACCAGAGTCTGGGTTCTGTCAGGAGCTCAAATTAAAATTTGCAGTGAAAATACAAATACAACACATAAAACACAGGCTTTCTACATTTTTGGATGTTAATCTGTACATAACGTTTTCCTGTTCCTTCGGCGGACTGTGCTAATTTGCTACCGAAGGGTCCTTTGATTCTTCTTTTAGCACACACCGCACCCCACCCCACCCCTCTCTCATGGCACTGTTTCAGTGACGGAGGAGTGAGATCCTCCGACTCATGGGGTGACCCTTTGCTGGGGAGACTGGACTGGAGATGCAGCATGAAGGACAGCAGCAGATTCCTGTCAGGGACCATTTGTCCACTGGGGCGTCTTCCTGTCAGCATGTACGAATGCGTCCTTCACTTTTGACCTTTATCTAGTCAGATGAAACCTGATGGGGGTCCCCTATGTGCAGAGTTACCCAGCAGTAAACAGGAAACTGTGAATATAGTCTCACACGGAGGTATAGAATCCAATATTACAAAGAACTATGCATATGAAAAAAAAATATATATATAATGTATGTGTATGTGTGTATGTGTGCGTGTATGTGTATGTGTGTGTGTGTATTTCACTGTAGGACCACACTGGTAAGGCTGTACTGACCTAAGCCATCTATATGGCTTAAAAAGATGATTCAACCTTATTAACCCTTTAGTGTTATGATCAATTGTTTGGTTGAGCGCATTTTGAATCCCTACATTTTACTGAAACATTCACTGAGCTTAACTAAAACTGACTGTTCGGTCACTGTCACTTGGTTTAAGTCAGTTATGATGATATTAAAAAAACATCCAACTGTATTTCACTGTGTCTTTAATTAGTAGACCTTTTCTCACTGGAAATTAAACAAAGGCTGCTTGTTGCACACATTTGAGGACATGTTATGGATTTAAGAGAATACAAGAATTTTTTTTATTTTTGTATTCAGAGTGGTAAAGATAAATCTTGACTGTTTGATAAAAGCCTATGTTTGATGAGGATGTTGTATAAATTTTTTTTTATAAAAAATATTGTTATTATATTAATCCCAAATTAATATAACAATGAATAACCATTAAAGGGTTACGGTGAAGTGACATCAAAATACGCAAAAGCAAACTCCCCTTCAGGACTGTCAGATGAAATGCCACCTTGGGTTAGTTGGTATGTTTTTCACCACTTTTGGAAATAACCATTAGCCCACGGCTGCCCCTATATAGCTGGGTATAATGTAGTTGTATATAATGTCTGGCTTTATGTTATTTTTAGGTTATTTTGTGTGTTGCACATTTTGTGTATGTTTCTCTATATATGTATTAAAGGTTATGTCAGTGATTATTGTCTGTAAATCTCCTGAACTTCCTAATCCCTCAAAATTGCTAATAAAAAGATTATAATTTCTGAAATTCAGATTAAATCAAATGTTCCTATGCTTTTGATCCTACAATATATTGCCAGAGACAACACATACACACACACACACACACACACACACATGTGTCAGGCTTTCAGTTCTGAGGGTTCTGAGAGGTGTTATTGTCTCCGTCCTGCTGTTGAAGAATCGTGAGGCGTGGGTGCGCGTGTGCAAAGGAAAGAGGTTGTGGTGACCGCGGTGAGTCAGCTGGGCTTAAAAATGTGATTGTGGACTAATGAAAAACTGTTCACAACCCAAAGAAAAATGTAGTCAATATTCCCCCCGGTTTACACAGTCACGCAGCAGTGTGTGAGCTACTGCCTCCACTCCACTCGCCAGACTCCTCTCAGTCTCCCTGTGATTCAGATTTCATCTCCAGATAAACCCACGCCTTAGTTCCCTCCTTTATTTCTCATCCTCCTTTTATTGAACGCACCATCAGCAGGACATCTTGAAAACATTCGTGACCTTGAGACTGAAAGGATGCATTTGAGTGTACACGTGGAGGGGTTGGGGGTTCAGGTCCCATTTAATTGTTGTTTTTTAGCTGACGTAAGCCCCTGCTGAAGACTCCAATGGTCACTAAGGCAAGTACCTCATGATAAATTAGAGCATAAAGCCATAACAGGCTGTGCGTCACAAGGATGTTGTTGGGACAGACCCTTAATAAATGATAGGTAAATATTATAAAATACATCAATGCCCAATAAATAAAGCCATTTCTTATAAATCACTTCTAATTTACAATTATTTTCCTCTTATTTAATGTCAGTCATGGGCTGTGTAGTAGGGTATGATTACCAGTCAACATAAAGAATAATTATTATACCATTAACAGCAACGATTTTTATTATTCGAACATAATATAAGGGACTCATTTCATGTGTCCATACATTTGTATGTAAATTAATGCAATAAATCACAAGAGGCATCGCATTCCTGGTGTTCTGCCATGGCTAAAGGTCATACCACTATACGCCGTGCCTAAAATCTTCATATCCGTGGTAACAGCACTGTATCACACAGCCTCAATTGGCTTATTACATTAGCTTATTATGAAGCATCAACAACACAATATGCTCAATACACATACTTTCAACAAAAAAATAGCAATAATCACAAAAAAAAAACAATTTACCCACCAACAAGTAAAGTTTGTTTAGTTTTGCAAAGCAACCATGGACTAATACACCTTGCTGCATCAATAAGCGAAAGCATCTGGGCAATACTTAAGTCCATTACATAACATTGAGTTAATGTCCCTTAATAATAATGCTAGCGCTGTCGCCTCACAGCGAGAAGGTCCTGGATTCGATCCATGTGATGAACGTGTGTATGATTGGTTGTCTGTTTAGGTGTTGGCCTACGATGGGTTGGTCTCCTGTCCTGGGTGAACTCTGCCTTAGGCCCACAGTCAGCTGGGATTGGCTCCAGCTTCCCTGCGACACAGAAACGGAAGAAGTGGTTTCGAAAATGGATGGAAGGATGTATTATTTATTATTTTTATGATGTTTAATGTTAAATCACAATAAACCTCTAGTTTTTATGACGAAATACACCACAAAAATAAAAATACATTTTTATTTAAAAAGTCATAATTTTACATTTTAATTTTTGCATTTGGGAAACATAATAATAAAATTTTATTTAATGAAGAAATTTTGTCTATTTTGTCTAATTTAAGTCTATTTTTGGTTACACAACTGTGACAACAGCCATCTTTGGACCTGGGACACAGAACCCTTGTTCTGACGCTTCTACGAAGGGTGCCGCATTGTTTCCTTCACGTTTGGGATGCAAAAACGCATAGTGCACACCCAGCATAACACCCAATGTTAATGGAAGAGCAGTCTACCTTTAAACTAGCATTTGGCTTTTTTACATAGACGTTAAATAAGAAAGCCATATAAAAATACATTGTTAGCTTCTCAATTTTAACAAAAATGTGTTTTATGTCATTTACTGAGCAGCATAACATCCATTTTTTTCATTCACACCACAGTTACCAAACTGTAGCTAAAAAGCAGAAGTTCCTGCAAAGTGATCATAGGTGGTCATATATTAAGTATTTTTGCAGCTTAGAACGTTGTTCGGTTGATCAGATTTTAGTACTGGGGTTTATAATTTTTACAGCATGAGGGAGTATAGTGGTAGAGCCACCAACGATGGCCATTACATTAATTTTCCATGACTTTTGACAGTGATTTCTCACCATTATTTATGAACGGCATCAAGGCCCAGGCAGTGGCCATTTAAAAGAGATAAATGGAGCCTCGTCCGTCCGTCCTGCACACTTTAATGCTGTCCCCGCTGTAGCACACCCACGCCAAATCAGTAAAGCATTGTTAATGAGCCGGATCAGGTGGGAGCAAGGATAACACTAAAATGTGTGAAGCAAGAGGACTTCAGGATTGGGGAACAGTAGTCTAAATATGAATAATGTGCAAATGTGTCAGTATTACATGACCACATAATATGTGCTTTTCAGTTTAATTATGTGCTTATTAGTGCCTTCACTTTCCCATGGAGGGGCTCAGAAATCTCAGTGTAATTTTTTCTTCATATTATTTATTGATTTTCTAACATTCTCAGAAGATAATGTCCTATCATGTTTAACATAACACTTTTAGTATTTGTCAGCTTATGTAATTGTAATCCATAATCTACTTACAGTGGATGGACTGTGATGTATCTGCGTGACAAAACATGAGTAATTGATGGCTCGGTGGGTTAATTGGTTGCGTTTTGTCGGCTGATGGTGTGTGATTAAGACTTTATTATGTTTGTTGCGCTGCCCTGTCGGTTAATTTCATCCCGAATGAGATCTCAATGAGATTTCCTGGGGTCAGAATTTAGAAAGTAGCCATTGTTTACTTCATCAGAACCCATCCATCATCAATCAGTCCAACAAAAATGTCTTGAATATAATCAATGGCCTGGAAACCTATGCTTGACCTAAGGTCATCCCTGGGGATGTAGAAAGGTTGGGGGTAGCAATCAGGGAACAGCTGGTCTGTCTTTCTTGCAGCATTTCTTGCCATATTAGCAAGTGTTTGCCTGTGGTGGACACACTTGGTTTGTTCCTGTTGAGTCAATTGGAGGTGAATTTGGGATGCGGAGCATCAACCAGAAACACACAGACTAGCAGGTGGCTTATTTAGCTTAAAATACTTCCCGGCATGGATGTCAGAGGACCTTTTATCTCTTTTTCTCTCTCTTTATCTTTACCTTTTCCAGGGTTTTCAAGTCAGATCGTTTTGGAAGCTAAAGGTGATGGGGATTTAGCCCATTACGGCTTTTTGGGTCCTTTGGGTCACTTGGTGTTCTCTACTTCTATGGAAGGGAATGAGTGCAAATATTCATACCAACCTCCACTTTTTGCCATACTCATGGTTTGTAGCTCTGACATAATAATGAGCAAGGTACTGTCCCCAAGCACTGCTCCTCAGGCACTGCCCATGTCAGCTGCCCACTGCTTTTACACCAATGGGTTAAATGCAGAGGTCACATTTCGTTGCTGTGTTGTGGTGTGTTCCCAGTGACAAATAATCACTCACTTTTAAGTCCTTTATAAACTGATCTTATCTTTGCGTATTTATTAAAACATCGACATGTGACATTGTTGGAACAAAACCTTGTCTCTCCAAAATATCTCCTAAACTTAACAGAAGAAGGAACATTTGTTTAACTTTCAGTGCAATGTAATGTATAACGATTTAATCCTAGGCCATTCTGGAACATTCCGTTTTCGTTCATATATTTTTATATATAATCCAATTATAAGCTGTAAGAGTAAAGGCAGAGTAACGGGCAGTGGTGACCTAGTGGTTAGGACATTGCGCTGGGGACCTGAAGGTCGAAGGTTCAAGTCCCGGCTCAGGCACTACTGAGGTACCCTTGAGCAAGGCACTGTCCCACTACTCTGCTCCACGTCTTGGAAGTCGCTTTGGATAAAAGCGTCAGCCAAATATGTAAATGTAAGTAACGGGGTAACAGCAAAGTAAAGACTCACCACGATGCTGTAGTCCTGAATCCTGAAGGAGTTTGGTCATGAATTAGCTGGTGGTCTTATGGTAATTAGTAAAGGCATTATTAAACAAACATTTTACACTTTTACACTTTTACACTTACCATATCATTTTATGGTAACTTTACACTTACCATATCATATGTTCTTGGTCAGACACGACCTCCAAAAAGCTTCTCTAAACCCACTCAAACCAGATCCAGCTTTTCATTATGGTGCAGAGCCATCAATGTGGTTTGAAATGTATGAGCTACATTACACTTTATATTACATTCATGCTTGTTAACAATTCAAGATGAACAGACATTTACAAATAGAAATCATGAATGGTGTCCACTACAGGTCATTAGTTGCCCTGTAAAAACACATTCGCTACACCTGGCAATTAACAGGAGAGTAGAGCCAGGTGTGCTTGGCCAAATCACCAAACTGTGCTGAACTCTGGTCCTCCGGGACTAAAGGGGGCACCCCTGCTCTGTTGAGCTCTCCAGTAGTGAATTTACTGTCTTTGTGATCATATACAATGTTCTGACAGTCATAGTGACCCCTGTAATGGCAGTGAGCTTTATGGGATGCACTAAAAGCAGTGAGATGCTAACAAAGCAAAAACACATTTTGTAGGTCAAGTTGTTTCAAAGCAAAACATTGCGGGAGCTTGTTTTTGTTGTTTTTGTGACCCCATTTGTTGGAAAAAACAGCAAAAACCAGAAGGCACAAATGGATGACTCAAGCAGAATGCTGCTCTTGCATCATGGATCCATACCCAGAGAATCTTCTTCATATAATCTAATGCATGAATATATCAGCTGTCTCACAGACCGCCAAAGAATTTGGCTGAGATTGTAGTCGTAGTATTTGTTCCATGCCACATGCAATAAACATGTAAGTAAACAGGGTTCAAATTGCTGCAGAGGTCTGGTAGGTTCACTGGGGGCAGTTCTGACTATGAGTTGACCTGTATAATGATGAATATTTTCAGAAGCATTACTAGGCAATTGAAGGTCATTGAACCCCTGTTTGTAGGAAAAGCAATGATTTCTTACAGTGTTTTCTATTAATTCAATCTTTTTGGTATTTTCAGCAAGAAAGAATTTAAAGAAAGGAGAAACCCATTTCAATATCCTCGTCCAGGGGCGGCAGTGGTGGTGTAACAGTTAGGGAGTTGACCTGAAGGTTCCCAGTTCAAATCCCAGACCGGTACAACTACCACTGATGTACTCATGAGCAAGATATCGTTCCCAAGCACTGCCCACGTCAGCTGCCCACTGGTTCTACATTGGTGGGTTAAATGCAGAGGTCACATTTCGGTGTAGTAATGTGTTTACAATGACAAATAATCACTCACCTTCAAGTCCTTTATGACATAGAAGCTTAACTTAGAAACACATTGACATGTGACATTGTTGAAACCTTGTCAACCTTTGGTGCAATTTAATGTAAAAAGGTTTAATTCTAGGCCATTCTGGAATATTCCTATCTGTTCATACATATTTATATAAAATCTGTTTAGAAAAAGGATTTGGCAGTTTTGGTGGGAACCAGAAGAAGATGGTGTGATCAGCTAGAGTTATTATCACCAGGGGTGGGATGCAGTGGAATACAAGCACTGCAAATATCTATTCACAGCACAGAAAAGTATTGTGACAAGCCTTGACAATGCTGTTTAAGTACATTTACTCATTTGGCTGACACTTTCATCCAAAGCAACTTCCAAGCCATGGAGCAGAGTAGTGGGACAGTGCCTTGCTCAAGGGTACCTCAGTAGTGCCTGAGCTGGGACTTGAACCTGCGACCTTCAGGTCCCCAGCGCAATGTCCTAATCACTAGGCCACCACTGCCAATTAACATAAGGTGACTACCTGGATCACATTATAGATGAATGACTTAACTAGTCCCCTCATATAGGATATTTTATCATACATGGATCATTTTACCTAGAACTACTGTGGAGGACAACATTGTGACAGTAAATCTTCAGGTTTATCGTTAGCTTCAGAGGCTCTTTTCTCATGTGTGTAACGTTGCTGCATTGGACTTTGGCTTTGTATCCTATTCACAGACTCTGATGGATTGGCTGTGATTGGCTGTGACTGATTGTGATTGGCTGTTTACTCCTAATTTGAAGCAAATATTAGTTTTGTTGAATCCCACAAGTAAAGTGTGGGGGGGGGTTACAAAAGAATCATTTCTGTGAAAATGATGGTGTTACAACATTTGCATCCACCCACTGTTGCAAAGCCCGTAGTCCAGGACCCAATGCAGCGCCGCTTTTTAGACTATTGTGTAAACTGTCATAGAGTGGTCCTGAGTTCCTGTGTGTTCTATATTAACCACTATTTCTCTGGGCAAAGATAAAAGTGAACATGAATAGGCTAGTGGCCATCCAGGCATGAAAAATGCTGAAGAACAGTAATTAGACTGTCCTCTTGGGGCAAGACCCCTAGAGCTTTCCCTGCTCATGGGGGAAAAATGTCCCGTCAGCATGTTCCCACTAATGAAACCATAAAAAACACAGCAAACTTTCTGCTCTGATTAAGACGCCATTAGGATGCAACCTGTTTACTACCAGCTACCAAGATGTAAGGAGAAGCACAGATCAGTATAGGTTAGCTTATCCAAACTGCTGCCGCTATGCAGAGTGTGGTTCATAGGAAGAGTTTATGGAAGCTGGCATTTCTGTGTCAGATAGAATGTAATGCCAGCATGTAGAGAACCCATGGTAGTTCTTACAGAAGTTCATAGGGAAGCCAGAAAGATGTGAAGTCTACTTTTCGAACTTTTGAAAGAAATTGCTGTTTTGGAATTATACTTTCTGACAAATTTACTGCCATGACTAAGCCTAGGAGCATATGGCCAGCAGAAGCAGCAACCTTAATCTAATCACACATTTCTCAAGAAACCGACAAATTCGATTCCAATATCTTACATGAACAACCAAACAAAAGAAACTTTACCAGCACTGGGCTTGTATTAAATATGACTGTGGTGCTCGATGTTAACCTGGGGTTACAATGGACCTTCACGCTCATCATTACCAAGACTTCATAGAATGTAAAGCACTTTACAAAGAGAAACAAAGTTACAGAGACATGAATGCCTTGAATAGAGAGGCCCCTGCAAGCAAAATACGTGTCCTACATACGAGGACACAAGTGGGTGGAACGGAGTGATCACTGATCACACAAACCACCACTAACTTTCAGCACATTTTCAATGTCTCTGTGTTCCACAAATACAGATGTTCAACACAATCAAATGTGTTTTCTTGATGCAAAGAAACGAGGCCAAGGTACATGCCCTGAATTTTAGATGTGTCCAAAATACCCCTAACCAAACTCACATTATCAATAACGGACCTGCCAGGCACACAGTAGGACTGGTCGAAATGGACAACATACCCCATCGCCTCTCTCAGCCTAGTAGCCAAGACCTTCGAGAACGTCTTCAGGTCCGTGCACAAGAGACTTATCGGCCTCCAGTACATGATATCCAGCAGGTCCACCTTTTTGGGCAGCAGGGTATCGACAGCCCTTCTGCAACTCAAAGGCAGACAGCCGTCCACTACACTCTCATTCAGAACGGCTAGCAAGTCATCACTGAGCTCTGCCCAAAAGGCCTTATAAAAGGGGCAATGCCAGCTTCCATACTTAACAAAGAAGCATGAAGCTCCTGCACAGCCAGCGCCCTGTCCAGCTTCCCGATCAGCCACTCAGGGAACATAGGGAGACCTGCACGGAAACCCTCCCCCTCTTGTACTCACTCCGGTACAGGTCAGCGTAAACCTGAGCAGCCCGACATCGTATGTCGGCAGCTCCCACCCATCATCAGCCCACACAGAGTGAACAAAATGCCTCTGTCTGTTCTTCCTCTCAAGGCCAAAGAAGAAAGAAGAGGGGGTATCCATCTGTGTTAAGCTTTGAAAACATGAACAGACCGGAGCCCCCTGTGCTCTGACACCCAGCAGGTCGACAAGAGCACTTTTCTTGGACTGTGGAACCGCAGCGTTATTCTGGTCATCAGACAAGATCAGCCGCTGTTGCATTTCAGAAATCTCCTGTTGCAACGTCTTTATGTGACACAAGTTTTATTTCTACTTTCCTACAACTCATTCAACAATGAGGCATTCAAATGTCAATGCAATGATCAGAAAAATCAGTTGGTGTGATCACATAACCTTTAAAGGTAGGTAGGTAGGTGATGGTCAAAGCAATAGAACCTATCAGGTCTGCCCACTGACACAAAACCATCCAGGGCCTGGCCCTACAAATTTTGTCGGTCAGAGGGGTTCACACTCCTTCAAACTCCAGAGAGATCAGGGGCAGAGAAATCAATCGGCAAGGCACACGCTGAGACACAGCATGTGGCTCTGTGTGATTATGGTCCAAGCCATCATCAGCAATGCAGTTAAAATCACCACCCAAAAATAAATTCTCCTCAGAGCTGCAACACTGAATACATGAGACAGTCGCAATGTTGGCCCAAATATTTTTAAATGTTGCCTGTAACCATTAACCTCCCCTCAGAGATGTGTCATAGTTCAAAAAAGAAAAATATAGTAAGAAAAGAGAAAAGAGAAAAAGATGGGAGAAAGAAAGAAAGAAAGAAAGAAAGAAAGAAAGAAAGAAAGAAAGAAAGATAAAATCAAAAATAGATGAGAGAGAGAGAATAAAACAGGGACAAGAAAAAAGAGGATGCTGTGATGAGAGAAAGAGAGAGAGAGAGAGAGAGAGAGAGAGAGAGAGAGAGAGAGAGAGAAAGAGAGAGAGGTTGTAGAAAGAAGAGAAAGAGAGAGAGGATGTAGAAAGGAGAGCGAGAGAGAGAGAGAGGGAGGGAGGAAATTGCCCTGGCTGCATCAGAAAGGGGGAGAGAGAAAAGCAGACAAAAGGGGAAGAGGGGGTGAAAGAAAGAGGGAAAGACGAGGGATCGGGAAAACACAGGAGCATCATGTCAGAGCACAATAACAACAAAAGGAAGGTTGAGAAAGAGAGGAGACTGCAACAGACGGCAGAGGAGGGACAGAGAGAGGGAGAGAGAGAGAGAAGCGTGCAGAAAGAGAAAGAAAGTGTTGACTGTCTACCGAGACGGTTGCCGTGGCAACACCTGCTGTCTGCGAAACATGTCGCCTTGCCGCTCCGTCTTCGAGAACAAACACCTACATAGATGCTGCAGTGCTTCTGAGGCTGTGGGCCTGGTGCTTCTGCTCACAGGCTCTGCTAGAACAGTAAATACGACATCAAACATTAATGAAGACCATCGGCTTCCGAGGAACATTTCTTTCCTGATGGAGGAAGTTCAGGTGTTGAACGCAGTGCAGCTTTATTTTTTAAAAATTGACCATGACCTCTTCACAATTTCAGAAGATACACCAGCCATAACATTAACACCACTCACAGGTGAAGTGAATAACACTGACTCTCTAAAAAGAAAGAAAGAAAGAAAGAAAGAAAGAAAGAAAGAAAGAAAGAAAGAAAGAAAGAAAGAAAGAAAGAAAAGAAAA
>JBBPDA010101652.1:0-11378 GCA_037974385.1 Arnoldichthys spilopterus
TGTCTGTCTATCTGTCTGTCTGTCTGTCTGTCTATCTATCTATCTATCTATCTATCTATCTATCTATCTATCTATCTGCCTGCCTGTCTGTCTGTCTGTCTTTGTCTGTCTGTCTATCCGTCTGTCTGTTTTTCTGATTATCTATCTATAAAGGCAGAAAGTGGAGAAGAGGAGACACTGGCAGAAAGCGTGTGTTTGTAAGAGAGAGAGAGAGAGAGAGAGAGAGAGAGAGAGAGAGAGGATGGGACGGATAGAGAAACATGCCCTGCCTCCATGCGCTACGATTGGCTAATAGCGCCCCCTTACTGCAATTCGATTGGCTGAACAGTTGCACTTTCGAAGTGCAAAATAATATCCAACCCTGAAGCAACGATGTTGCTCGCCAATCGCAGGCGAGTTCTAACGTTTGGAGGCGTGGCTCTCTGAATACGGGGTGGGGGTATGGGAAAATAACGTTACTGTGTTCGGAAACTCCCGTGATTGTCCGGGGACGTGCGCTCTACTGCCGCGAGGAGAGAGCGGAGCTGCCGCTGCGTAAGTTCACCTTCTCCACATCATCCGAGTGTTAATCTGAGAGTAGAGCTTCAGTCCAGAGCTGTTGGAGTCATTATTAACAAGAATACTGTGAGTTACTACACTGTCCACCGCGCTGTACAGAGGTACCACACACACAGGTTGGTATTGCTATCTTTGTGGGGACATTTCATTGACTTCTGTAATCCTGTTTTTCTTTTTAAAAAAGTTGAAATTGTGGAGAAAACAGCACGGATCCTTGTGAGGACCAGCAAAATGTCCTCGCTTCTACAGAGTTTCCTGTATTACTATCAATACAAATGGTCCTCACAAAGACTGAAATACACACACCCACACACAAACAGAGTAGCGGCTCAGTTCTCTGTTGACAGTGCAGAGGCTTCGAGAATTGCTCTGATGTGTGTGGCTTTTGATCCTCACAGCTGACTCTACACTGCTTTACATATGTCTGCTCACTTCTGACCTGACATCGATCAGCCATAACATTAAGACTGCCTAATACTGAGTGTGTCCCTCCTGCTGCTGAAACAGCTCTGACTGTGCTGCACTGTGTGTTCTGACCCTTTTCTATCAGAGTCAGCATCACTTTTTACACCACAGTAGCTCTTCTGTGGGATCAGACCAGATGGACTAGCGTTCAGTCCCCACATGCAGCAGTGAGCCTCGGGTGCTCATGATTCTGTGGCCGATTCACCAGTTGTTTCTCTTGGATCACTTTTGGTAGGTACGAACTACTGCACACCTGGAACACAACTGAGTAACATTGACTCTAGTTATTTCCTTACAAGGTCAGGATGGTGGGATATATTAGGCAGCAAGTGAAGAGTCAGTTCTTGAAATCAATGTGCTGGAAGCAGGAGCGTAAGGGTCTGAGCCAATTTGACAAGTGATGTTCTAGACGATCTCAGTAGTTAGTACCTACCAAAAGTGACCCAAGGAAGGACAACTGGTGAATCATGGGCACCCAAGGCTCACTGCTGCATGTGGGGTGTGAAGGCTAGTCCCTCTGGTATGATCCCACAGAAGAGCTACTCTGGTTGATATGTGCCTGCAGCAGCATAGCTCCGCCCACACTGAAGTTATAAGGAGTGTTTAAGCCCGATCTGTACCTTAATACAGGACTGCCAGTCAGAACTGAGCTAATTTACATATACCAGCCTTAAAGATACAGCACCAAACATCCTGTTTAACTGGAAAGGACAAAGTGAGAGGCCAGAGATGCTCATGTATATTAGGATTTATGGCTCATTAAACCACACAGGCATTGTAAGCCTGGTGTCAGGATGCTGTCTGCAGCTTAAGGCCGTGTCTGTGAGACTGTAAGGGGACGGCTGTGAGGGATTGTGTAGACAAAGTAAATGGACAGCAGTCCTTCTCCTTCTGCACTGATTACGTGCATTTATTTCATTCCTCTTGTCCCACACACTGCAGCCTGCACTGCTCTGTCACAATGTCAGTGTGTGGGTCCAAACTGGACAGAGACTCATACTGGCTTAATCATCAGCCAGTGCTGCTTCACAGGGGCTCCTGTTCTGTCTGAGACTGAAATGAAGAGAAAGTCTAGCAGGAATTACCACAGTCTGAGCTCCATATCCAATGTGTGTGGAAGGCAAGTACAGTGAGAATAATACATTTTTGGGGGCAGATGAATTTGCATATGGGTGTGTTTGCTTGCTGAAATTTGCCTGCAAGCCTGTCGCATCATCACCCTACCAACCACGAGATTGCAGCAGGTGACATCAGCGGTGGCGGCGGATTTTATTGCATTATGGCTTGATAAGGTGTGTTAGTTGTTCACTTGCTGCTGTGTGTGTGTGTGAGGAGGGGAAGTGACCTTTAGTCCATGCTGTTCTTCTTTTATTACTGCTCAGAGAACCATCCGTACCTGCTTTCAGGTGTAAATTCCACTGGGGGCAGGTGTGTTGTGACCTTTCCTTACTCCAGGTAAGACAGAACCCAGGTTTGTCACGATCACTTACAAAGTGGTCTAGAGATTGTGAGGGAATGTGTAAGTAGGTAAGGTGGGTCTTGCTGCCCAACTCTCACAGTCCAGATGGCAGAACCTGAATTTTCAGTTGAGCTGATGAATATACATGCACTGAAGTACGACTATACCACTCGTGCATGGCCCAGAGGGCTACACTCATCTCCACGGTTACAGTACCAGTATCTGTTTCCATGTTAACACTACAGTAGAAGAGTGTAGGGTAACCATGGAGACTCATCTCCACCCATATGCATTTTACACTACACATATTTCCATTGGAAGAGTACACTCATTTCATAGTTACGCAACACCATTCCTGTGGTTATATTAGTTTCTATGGTAACATTACCCCATTCTCTATGGTTTTGCTACATTGTTATTTCCATAGTAACCCTACACCTATTTCCAACAGTACATCCATATTTATTGTTATGCCACAATTGTTTCTGTATTACACTATACCTGTTTCCATGGTAACTCAACATCCATGTTCATGGTTATGCACCACTCATTCTGTGGCTACTGCACATCCATCTCCAAGGTTACGTTACACCCATCTCCATTGTAAATCTGCATGCTTTTCTGTAGATACATTGTACTCATTTCTATGGTTACACTGCACACATTTTGAGGCTCACCCCTGCGGTCCTGCATCAGGAGTCACACACCTGTACTGGCTCAGCACTGTGTGGTGAGGATGAGGAGAATTTACAATCAGCTGGAGAAAAACAGTAATGTGGGGAGACTTAGCAACTGTTACCTGGCAATAACATCAGCGTTAGTTACAGAACCGATTTTTACAAATTTTTCTTTAAAAAACCTTTAATGCCTTAGTTAATCAGCCTGAGAAGAGAGACGATGTGTTACACACAGTCTGTTGGTTCTATCACTGTTTCGCTTTATAGCGTCAGTCCTTTAGCAGATTTGGGTCTTGACCTCTAAACTACAGTGAGGATGGATGTTCTCTGATTGATGGTCAGAAATAAAGAGCTTCTGACTGTTGCGTTAGTGCAACTGCTGATGTCCCATTAGTTAATGAAGGGTCAGAAGCGTCTGACCTTAATGACGCGTTTAACCTCAGAGCCTTCCTTAAATCCCCTGCTCAGACCTACAGACAGCCACTAGCATGCTGTAAACATGGAAAGGAGATCTCCTCTCACTGGCAGTAGGCAGAGGGTGATACTGGGTTCAGTTCTTCTCCTATTTACACTACAGGTCAAAAGTTTTAGTATCCCCAGTGTTTCCAATGTTTACTGGTAATTTAAGCAGTTTGATTACAGTCAATAACCTTTAACGGTCCAAAGGTGAGTGTACAATAAATTAATCCATCACAAATAAAAATTTGAGGTCGGTCCAAACACTGAAATATGATGTAGATCATAGACAACAGACTTTTCCCCAAACATCAAGAACCTGGAGAACTTACAGCTTTTCTGCAGCAATGGAAATCAACGAAGCCTTAAAGGTTAATGCAGACAACTCCCACAGGAGCCCCAACTTCTGCTGGTGACCTACAAACCCCTCTGTGTGAATGTGGGCAGGGCTGAAACACATTGTTCCTTCAGCCTCTGCTGCATTATTAGCACAGGACTGTAGTGCAGGAAGTAGTGCTGTATATCACTATCACAATGGGGAGGAAAAGGCCAGAAACACACACACACAGTAAGATTATAAGCCCAAATATTAGAAGAGAAGAACTCGGCAGTAGATTCAGTTCAGTCTCCACATTTCACCTCCATCCAGCTGCTTTGGGATGAATTGGACAGAAGGGGTAAGAGTAGAGCAGCAAAAGGTTTGACACTTCTAGGAATTCTCTCCATTAACTATTAGGACTGTTTATTTTCTCTGCTTAATGAAAACTGGAAGTTCTCCAGGTCCTTCATTCCTGAACTAAACCAGTTTTACAGCAAATATACATCATTTCATATTCACTGTAATCGAAATGCTTAAATTGCCAGTAAGAACTGGTATTATTGGGTGTTCTAAAACTACATCCCTGTATATGGAATAATTTTAGGGCTGAACATCTGTTTCAGTTCCGCTTCAGTCGATTCGCACTGCCACATCTTATTACTTCATTAAGGAAATTACTCCTGAATCCTGCAGTGTGATAAGGGTGGGAACATCACTCAATCTAATTTATTGACCTTTTTTGGCAAGCGACGATAACAGGAAGAATGTTATGCTGGCAGTAGCCTTGATATTCCAGTCAGAGTTTTAATCAGCATTGTTACCCACTGCCAATGAGAGATACTGAATGGGGAGTTACACTGATATTTTTTAATAAAATATCTGTAATTTAGCCAAACAGAAGCAAACAAAAGAAACAAAATCAAAAAGGAAACAAAATCATTCTGAGTATTTCACAGTGCGTATCACATACTTTTGGCCAAAAAGTCTATGAAACAATGTATTCACTCCAACTTATACATCGACAGGTGAAGTAACATTGACTCTCTAGTTATTTCATTACAATGGCACATGTCAGGGGGTGGGATATATTAGGCAGGGAGTGAATAGTCGGTTCTTGAAGTCGATGTTCTGGAAGCAGGAGCTTAAGGATCTGAGCCACTTTGACAAGTGATGTTCTAGACGACTGAGTCAGAGCATCTCCAGAACGGCAGGTCTTGTTCCAGGTGTGTGTTAGTACCTACCAAAGGTGATCCAAGGAAGGACAACTGGTGGGTCAATGGTAAATGAGGCTCCTTACTGCATGTGGGGAGTGAAGGCTAGTTCATCCGATCTGATCACACAGAAGAGCTACTGTGGTTTAAAAAGTGAACGCTGTCAGTGCTGATCAGTCTTAAAGGCACAGTATTCTGCTCACCCCTGCTCAGCTGTAGTAGTTGTGTGTATTTTAATGAGGGTTGACCATATTGGAGCAGCGATGGGTCAGAGTTACTGCTCTGTTGAGGCTGATTGAGCGAACAGACTGAATGTGCTGTATCTCACTGTGCTCTCCCACCTACACACCATCCTGACAGGATACACTCATTGAAAGTCACTGCGGATGCCAAGGACAGCTGTCGCTATGGCTACAGAAAGCCGGGGAAAGTCTCTGCTGCAGGTTTAGGAGCAGCATGGGACTCAGATTTCACCTCCACTTAAAGGAGAAGTTCAGCCACCCCTCACTACCCCCCAACCACCACCATGCATCCACTACCCCCAACCACAATCATCTGCCGTTCTGGAGATGCTCTGACTCGGTCGTCTAGAACATCACTTGTCAAAGTGGCTCAGATCCTTATACTCCTGCTTCCAGCACATCGACTTCAGGAACTGAAGCCATTGTAATGAAATAACTACAGAGTCAATGTGACTTATGTTATGGCTGATTAGTGTATGTACATACACAGAATTGGTTCTAAATTTTAGAACTGATTGTTTTCAGTCTGAGATGTAAGTTTTCAATCTGAGCTGTTCAGAGGGGGGTTGGTGGAAATGATTTATTGTAGATAAACTTACATACTCTGTATTTCTTAGTAATGGTGGTGAATGGAACACTGTATGACATGTAAAGATGGACAGAAGCCTTGTTTAAAGCCACGGTCGTCCTAAAACCTGAATTACATCTGTAACCCTGCCCATTTTCACCAACCTCTTTCTTTAGGCCTGTGTTCTGCCTGTGACCTGCTCTGGCAGGTGTCCATTTGGGTGTGGCCTTGAACATCTCCAGGAGAAGAAAGAGTGACCATTGTGTACAGACAGTTCTCCCTTTTACCTCCTGTGCCACTGTGACTCAACGGGGTTCAGTAATGGAAACAGCTTGAGAAGAGGTGTAATGGCCACCAGAATAAGCAACGAGAAGCTTAATGAGCTCATGTTTTCTTCTACAGATGCTGGAACTCAAATGTTGGCCACACTCAGGCATTAGCTCTTAGCACTGGGGCGAAACGCGGCGTCTATTTTTACACTAATCTCTCGCCTTGATATCCGCTAACGAGTTTAGCTGCTCCATGACAGGAAGCTAACACTCTTCTGAAGCTCACAGACGCGAACAGCCTTTCACGTAGGTGAGGTTATTCACAGGGTCAGGCACTACAACAACCTCTATCGCAGACCGACATACTACTGCTGAAATGATGCAGCTCAGCTAAACAGTTTACAGTTTTCCACTCAGATCAGCCATAAAAATGTTTTAGCTCAAACGTTGCTTCTTTAATTTTGACCTGGAGCAATAAGACAAACACTTCAGGTCAGTAGTCACCTGAAACCCCATTTTCCACCCTTTAAATGATACAGTCTTGTTTAGGCCTGTAGTAGTTCAACCCCTTCCCAAAACTATTTTACACTGTGTAAAATGTAAATAAAAACAGAATGTTTTGATATCATATAAACTATTATTTAACTGTAAATGGAACACATGCAGACGGCACGGTGGTGCAGTGGTTAATGCTGCCACCCCACAGCGAGAAGGTCCTGGGTTCGATCCCAGTGTCGGCATCTGTGTGATCTCTCCCCGTATTGTTGTGTGTTTCCTCTGGGTGCTATGGTTTACTCCCATTGTCCAAAGGCTGCATACTCTAAATTTGCCTATATGTGGAAATTTGTGTGATTGATTATCTGTCTGCAATGGGTTGGCCCTCCTGTCCTGGGTGAATCCAGCCTTGGGCCCGTAGGACTGGCTCCAGGTCCTCTGAAATGAAATAAACTAAAACTAAGAACTTTTATTGTGTTTTGTGGTACCATTTGTTTCCTAATGCTCCAGATGTGGTCAGTAGGTGAAAGGTCTGGACTGCAGGCTGAGTCAGTTCAGCTCCTGGACTCTTCTATTACAAAGCCCTGCTGCTGTAATAGCTGCAGTATGAGGTTTAGCTTTGTCCTCCTGAAATATTCAATAGCTTCCCTGAAAAAGACTTGGTCTGGATGAGAGAATATGTTCCTTGTATATACCTTTCAGCACTGATGGAGCATTTCCAGATGTGCAAGCTGCCCATACCATGTGCTCTAATGCAGCCCCATACCATTATGTATGCTGGCTTTTGTACTGTGCTTTAAAAACAAGCTGGATGTTCTCCTCTTCAGCCCAGAGAATTTCCAGTAAGGACTTCTAGCACATCAACTTTAAGAACTGACTGTTCACCTGCTGCCTAATATATCCCACCCCCCTGACAGGTGCCATTGTAATGAAATAACTAGAGAGTCAATGTTCCTCACTTCACCTGTCAGTGGTGTTAAGGTCATGGCTGATCTGTGTGTCGCCCATTCAGACACTTTCAGTGTTCTATTGAGATGAGAGAGGTTGTTTATCCAATCAGAACAGAGGAAATTTACATATATGAGTTGTCTGTGTTGGGTGTTAGATGTTTGGTGCTGCCTGCCAAGAGTTTTTTCTTTCTCTGATTTAAAGGAGAATGTGTCCTTGAATCAAGTGGTGTGCTTCGCCATCTCTCCTCCCTCACTCCCCCCTTCTCTCTCTCTCTCTCTCCCTCTCTCTCTCTCTCTCTCTCTCTCTCTCTCTCTCTTTCTCTTTCCTTCCCTCTCTCTCTCTCGCTCTCTCCCTCTTTCTCTCACTCTCTCCCTCTTTCTCTCGCTCTCTCCCTCTCTCTCTCGCTCTCTCCCTCTCTCCCTCTCTCTGTCTCCCGTTAGCTCAGGGCCACTGTTGCATATTTAAGATTAGATAATGAAGAAGAAATGCGGTGCGGATGAAAAAAGATGTGTCTTACTGTGGTTAATTCTCCTCTCCCCCTCTTTTTTTTCTCTCTCTCTATCTGTCTTAATCTCTCTCTCTCACTCTCTCTCTTTGTGTCTCTTTCTCCCATTATCCTTCTATCTCTCTCTCTCTTTCACACTTTTCTCCCCACACTATTTATCTTTTGATCTGTTCCCCTCTCTCTCTTTTGCCTTTCTTTCTCCCTTTTCTTTTCCTTTCTTGCTCTCTCTCTCCTCTCTCTCTGTCTCTTGTTTTTGCTTTCTTCCCTCCTTCTTTCTTTTCTTTCATTCTCCCTCTCACTCCACCCTGTCTCCTGCAGTGACGACAGACCCCTCTACCAGTCTTCGTCTCTCTCTCTGTCCCTCTGTCTCTTTCTCTCTCCATGCTGGTGTGTAACGTCTGACCCATGGGCCGCTCTCCGGTCAGCTTGTCCAGACTGAAGCTGGGGAGGCTAAAGGTCGTGCGGCGGCAGCTGCTTCAGCGGTATGAACACCAGCCCTTTGTCTCCTGCCTGGCTGGACTCTACGGCTGCCAGTGGAGGCGCTACCAGAGGGCCAAAGCCCAGCCTGGAGAGTGCTGCTGCAACAGGGTGAGAGAAAACGCACTCCATTCTTCCTAAAATCTGCCGGATTTTCACTCCTACTCTCCAGTTAAAAGGGAATTCCACCTATTCTTGAACTTTTCTGCATGATTCAGTTATTGAGATGGAAAGACAGTTTGGCGTGAAGCTGTGGAGGAATCTACTGACTTCAGTGTCTTCACAGTGGTGGTGAATGAAACCAGACGTCTGGTTCCTCTAAAAGCTTCTCACATGAGATGGTGATGAAGACGCTGCTGATGCCTGAGACACTGTTCTAGTTTGGAGAAGCTTTTGGGCCTAAGCACATTTGATAAATTCCATTTTGTTTGAGAGGCACATTTGGGGTGTGAGGAGGCTAAATTGTCCAAGACGTCCAATTTTCCCCCTTTTTTTACCATCATCAACATTGTTAAACAATAGCTTTGGTTCCTATCAACAACAACGTAAAAAACAGATCACTTTCTCTACAATAGCTTTGTTTAGATAAATTTGAGATTTAGGTTTTAAGCCTAAACTGCCACTAACACTCCCCTTCAGTCTAAGCTTAGGCCTGGGCATGGTGGCCTAGTGGTTAGGACATTGCCCTTGTGAACTGAAGGTCACAGGTTCAAGTCCCAGCCCGGGCACCACTGAGGGTCACATTTGGTTGTGGTGCGTGAGTGTGTTCACAATGACAAAGTCACTTCCACTGTGTTTGGGGAAGTTGGCCCCAAGCCAAGCATAGCCACAGTCTCTGATTAGCAGGACTGTTAGATTAGCTGCAGGGTGTTTCTAAGAGCAGTGTTCTGGCACAGTATGAGCATCTAGAAATACAGAACATTGCGTGTTTAAGTGCATAACCCTCCTACGCCTGCATCTACAGTTCCTGTCCTCATGTAAACTGTGTATCCCCACAGAAAACCCTCTCCTCTTCATTATACACCGCTTATTCCGTCACTTGTGCTGATTGCGCTTTTCTCGAGCGTGCCGAGTGCTGCATCCATTACACACTCTCTGCTGACACACACTGTTTTGTAAAAGGAGCTTTTTTCAGGCCAGAAAAACAAATCTGCCCTGATTAAGCTCCAGAAACCTCGTGACTAAATGGGGTTTGAGTGTGAGGGCTGCGGGAACGCCGCGGTGATCTGCATCGTGATGTGGTGTTACTATTCCTCAGCATCGGCTTCTGTTGTTCCCGTGGAGCCGTTGGATGACTCAGTCTTTCCGTGCGCGAGTGAAAACGCCGGGGCTTATTGATTTGCTGGCTTGTGGAGTTCTGAAGGGTGCATTAGTCTGACGTATGTCCACAGAATCCCCAGTGAGAGCTAAATCACTTACACCTTTTCTCCCTCTCTGGTCATTTCAGCTAGAGTGCGGAAGTTTCGGCCTCCTCATCGTTACGTTTTTCCTGGCGCTGGTGTTCCTGTATTTCTGGAGCGAGGCTCAGAATGACTACAACGATTTTGATTGGTAAGTGTTAGGGTTGAGAGGAACCAGAGAAGATGTGATTATATGATATTATCAGAATGATTGAGACGTAATTAGACATGCGCTGGTGTTCAGGAACGAGCGGCGCTATGACTTTCAGCAGTTGCTGCATTTTCAGACAAGCCACATTCTCTAGACAGACAGACAGACAGGCAGGCAGGCAGGCAGGCAGGCTGACAGAGAGGTTCTGGTTGCACAAGCTCACACTACGCTGCCACACTGGGATCTCCTGCTTTATTTGAAGTATGAATCCTGTTTTACTGTGTAATTGGCCTGAGCAGCTCCACAGCTCACAGTAACAGACACAGTGTTATCCTTCAAGGTGTTCAACCCAGCTAAGCTGTCCAGTGGCATTGGGGTGGGAGCAGAGGAATCATGTGCTCACCTTCACCTTCACAGTGTTGTGAAATGCCACACTAAATTGTGGTGAAACATGGGGAAAAACGTTAGAAAGAAGGGGTGCAGGATAGACGGGCATTTTAACGTGTCCGAGAACATATTCCAAAAAGAAAAGGGAAGCCAGTGAAAAAGGTCAACATCAGCAAACATGAGTTTCTGTTTAAGGCAAGAGAGGGAAGAGTCGAGGGGCAAAAAACACATGAAAAACATTAAACACGCCAGAGGAACTGCAATGCCAGACATGGAATTTGGCTGTTACTGGGCAGAAAGAACACAGAGACATCACACATGGCTCCAAAAGAGAGACCTTATAGTCCACTAATAAGCCTCAGCTGTGCAGTGTCACCTGGGGGAGGGTGTGGCTAGGACAAGAACATGGCTAGAATTCTGGTGGTGCAGACTGATGCCATAAGACAGGGGCTGTCACACTATACATGATTAGAACCCAAAGAATTCATGATAGCAATATTATCTGTCTGTCTCTCTGTCTCTCTGTCTGTCTGTTTATCTGTCTGTCTGTCTATCTATCTATCTATCTATCTATCTATCTATCTATCTATCTGTCTATCTATCTATCTGTCTGTCTATCTATCTATCTATCTGTCTGTCTTTCTATCTATCTATCTATCTATCTATCTATCTATCTATCTATCTATCTATCTATCTGTCTGTCTGTCTCTGTCTATCTATCTATCTGTCTGTCTGTCTGTCTGTCTATCTATCTATCTATCTATCTGTCTGTCTGTCTGTCTGTCTGT
>JBBPDA010101693.1:0-11374 GCA_037974385.1 Arnoldichthys spilopterus
AGTGCCCGGGCCGGGACTCGAACCTGAGACCTTCAGGTCTCAAAGGCAGCGTCCTAACCACTAGGCCACCACTGCCCGAAGTGTCGTGCGAGGGAGGGGCGTTCATGGTTGTGTATAGCTTTAAGTAGTCATGACGGAGACCAGAGCCTATGAAAGTGGAGCTCAGAAAAGATAGAAAAAGAAAGAAAATGATCAGCGTGAGAAAGAGATGCTAAGAAAGACAACTAAACTGACAGGATTTTTTAAACCACTGAGTAATGATGCAGAAACAGGACCATTATCTTTGTCGCAGGCTCAAACCAATAGGAGACTGTGGAATCTGGTTTTAATGATTGGAAACATGCTTGCCGAGCGCATAGGAAAGCTTGAAAATAGTGAAAAACATAGAAAGGCAATTCTGACCTACATTACAATAGCATCCAGCAGCGGAAGAATAGACACAGCACTGCAAAAACAGTTTGCAGCTACTGGACCTATGTTTTGAGAAGAGTGGTGGCTGTTATCAAGTTTTTGGCAGAAAAGGGATTAGCTGCCTGAGGGTCCAGTGACATTTTTGGCAGAACTGATAATGGGAACTATATGGGCATTCTAGAATTAATAAGTGAGTTTGATCCATTTTTGAAGTCTCACATAGAGAAATATGGAAATGCAGGAACAGGCACCCCTTCATATCTTTCCACAAAGATATGTGAGGAGTTTATTCAGCTGATGGGAGATTGCGTTCTTCCAGAGATTGTTAGTGAGGCCAAATAGCCAAATACTTTTCAATCAGTGTTGACTCAAGACCAGATGTTGCACATTTAGCTTACATTTATTCTACATTATGTATCACCTGATGGACACATTCAGGAGCGATTCCTAAAATTTCTGCCCATTAAGACACAGGGGAAGCTTTATGTGAGTTTGTGCTCCAGGTTTTAGACGAGCTGAATATTGGCATCAACAACTGCAGGGGACAGTGCTATGGCAATGCTGCTAATATGTCAGGAGCATATAAAGGCTTACAGGGCTGCATTAAAGAGATCAGTCCACTAGTTTAGTGGGTTTCATGTGCTGCACTCTAAGTCTAACTAACTGCAGGACTGCAACCCAATGCAAACAAGTGCATTGAAACTTTGAAGTCCATCTGTAATACCAGATGAGCTGTGCATGCAGAAGCCACACAGTCACTGAGCATAAATTATGCCAACATTCAAGAATCATTGAAGAGCATTGCAGATAACATTAATCACAATGTGGCAACTAGAAATGAAAGTTCACTTTACAAAAAAATTGACAAGCTTGAGACTGCTTTTTTGTGCAAAATGTGGCATTGCATTCTTTACCGTTTTGAAAGGGCAAGTGTTGCTTTGCAAGCAGTAGAGTTGGTTGTAA
Source organism: Arnoldichthys spilopterus (assembly GCA_037974385.1). Taxonomy (NCBI): domain Eukaryota; kingdom Metazoa; phylum Chordata; class Actinopteri; order Characiformes; family Lepidarchidae; genus Arnoldichthys; species Arnoldichthys spilopterus. The sequence continues at coordinate 1,375 of JBBPDA010101693.1, forward strand.
TGCCTGTGTAATGCTGTGAATTTAGTGAAATCACTATGGAAATACATAGAAAGCATACAAGACCAATTTGATACATTCGAGACACAGGCTAAAATTATGTCTCCAACAGTTTCACAAGTTTACAGAGACAGTATCCAAAGACAAAGAAAACACAAAACATTCCCTGATGAATCCACAACTCCTGAGGTTGTATTGTCAGCCAAACTCTCAGCCAATGTTTTTTTGGTTGTTGTGGATAGACTGCTTGCAGAAATAGATTGCAGGTATGAATTATATGATGACCTCAATAACAGATTTGTTATTTTAAGCAACATTTCTGCCCTTGGTGGAAGACATTGTCCTGTTCAGGGAATTCATAAGTAGTAAAGGCATTTTATCTGCTTCAGAGCTTTTACAGTTTCTCAGAAAAAAAAACCTGCAAGACATCTTACCAAATGTTTATGTTGCTTTTAGGCTTTTCCTAACATTGCCTGTCACAAATGCATCTGGTGAGCAATCTTTCTCTAAGCTCAGACTAGTGAAGAATAGGCTCAGATCCACAATAGGACAGGAAAGACTAAATCATTTGATCATTTGAGAGTGATTTGATCAAGGACTTTGCTGCAAAGAAATCCAGAAAAATGCAATTTTAAAAGCATTTATTTTTTGTTAATTTACAATAAGACTTGAATAGTATGATTCACCTGGTTTTGTAGTCTGCAATACAGTCCTACTGCTCATTGTTTTGAAACATTGATAATTGATGTTTGGCCTTTTTTAAGCCTCACAGGACTAAAGTCATGTGGAATCATTGTAGAAATGTCTTATTTATGGCTTGCCTTTATGCTGTCTTTTCACAAGTGTCTCCTATTATCATTTCACCATCAACATATTTGGTAAATTAGGTTTAGGCTTTGGCTCAGTTCTACTTGTGGTACAGCAACAGCTAATTAAGGATATATGTTTTGAAACAGCATACAATCGTTTCTCATAATTTAAAAAGTTTTGTAGTAGTTATTAACTTTATGTGAATCAGAAACATTGAAGTTGATATGTATAATCACTTAATATTTTGTGTACTCAAAAAATGTTTGTGTAGGTAGGGTCCCAGACAGGAAATGGATGTAAAATGTAGCCAGGGACCTCCACCATCGATAGTCTGGCTACATTATACATTACTTAACTGTGACAGTACATTGGAACAGGACCCACTGGGTCCCTTTGTTTCAACATCAAGACTTTGTCTCCCTCTGCTGGTCAAGCAAGTCAAGTTTCATGCAGAAATAAACTCTTATTACAGTCATTATATGCAGGAGGCCAGTTTCTGAGGCATTGATTGAGTAATTACTTGGAATCTCATTTAAATGTGTTTTTGCTCTGTATCTCGTCAGATTGTGCTCATCAAGTATAAAGATAAGAAAGTGTGTTCATTTGTGAATAGTTGTTGGTATTATTTTTAGCCACAGGATGGCAATGTTTTACTGTGTCTCAGACATCCATCCTGCTTATGCAACACCAATGTTTGCCTTAACACTGAAGGATTACTATACACACAAAACTGATCAGTTTACTGTACAGCTTATTGCACTAAGTGGATGAGCTGTTTTAGGATGCAAGAAGATTTTGTTTGTTTTTTTCCTGCTGGTAATCAACACTAAAAGTATTATAAGTACTGTGATTAGCTCTCACTTCCTCACTGAAATAATCAGATATGTTGGAATTTCCACCTAATGTCAAGTGGAAGAAGTTCCTTTAAAAAAAGTGGAACTGCAATGTTATAAACCTTCTCACCTTCTTGCCTCATACTGGGGATATTTCCTCATGCATAGGAGGTCCCATGAGTTTTTAGTAATTAATCTATTTGTTTGTTTTTGCTGTAACTTTGAACTTGTTACTTATAGAACCTTCAGATACATCCAAAACCAATAACATTGACCTCTTAAAAAAAAAGAAAAAACACATTTTCCAAGCAAATGAAAGCTATGGCACTTAATCAGCTCTAAGTTTCTTCTCATTTTTCCTCCTCACCTAGAGACATTATAGTAAGCTATACTATCCAGCTATTAGCTAGACAATTAAAGCACAGGACTCAAACCATATTACCATTATTTGCTTTTGTAGTATTGACAGTCTTATATTATGCACAACTTAATTTTTCTTACTTTCAAGAAAATAAATACATTATTTAAATCTTCATATACTAACAATTGTCATCTATAGAACCTTGCATATACACCAACCAGCCACAACATTTAAACCACTGACACATGGAGTGGATAATCGTGGTTATTTTGTTACAGTTAAGGTGTGGGAGATGTAGGCAGCTTCAACTTCAGTTCCTGAAGTTGATGTGTTTGAAACAGTAAAAATGGGCAGGATTAAAGATCAGATTGACTCTGACAAATGTAAGACTACGCTAGACAACTGAGCGAAACAACTTCAACATGGCAAATCTGCACCACAACTGCTGAAAAGTGAACATACTTGCTGTCAGAAATGCCTAAAATAGGCTTCTGGGCAGAAGAACTGGACCACGAAGCAATGGAAGATGGAGGCTTGGTCTGATGAATCATGTTTTTTTAAATGATGTGGATGCCTGGTGCATAAGAAAAAAGTGGCACTGTGTTGGGCTGGAAAGTGACAAAGTGGCAGAGGCAGTTCTGTTTTGCTGGGAAACCTTGAGTCTTGGTGCTAATGTGGAAGTTACTTTGACCACCTACCTAAACATTGTTTCAGAACAAATACACTGCTTCATGGTAATGGTATTCTTTAATGACAATGCCCTGTCATGTGTCTTGTCACACTGCAACAACAAAGCATTTAAGGTGCAGATTTGCCCTCCATATTTCCCATCTGTGGGATGTGCTGAGCTAGTCATATCCATGTAGGTCCCACTTTGCAAAGAGGTCTTGTGGTCCATGCCTTGATGAAGCACAGCTTTTTGGGTGCAGGAGTATCAGGCAGGTGGGTTTAATGTTGTGGTTGATCAGTGTAGTAGTATAGTAGTAGACCATATTAGTCTTTAGTACATTGTCTTGACTCCTGTCTCTTATTTATTCATTCATTTATTTATTTATATAAGTATTATATTTCATTTATATTTTGTTTTATGTTTAATTTTGGGTTTCTGTTTATAAAAAAGTGATGTTATTAAAAGAGCCACATGTTCAAATCATCTATGAACATACAAAACTCTCTTTACCTCAGAGAATGTGAAGTATTGTTTCACAGTGTCTAAAAAAAGACACATTTACACTGTATCTTGGGTGATAAAAATGTACTAGAACAGTACCTTTTTTTCAGACAGTGCACAGTAAACATTGTTCTAGAAGACTAAGGTTCTAACATAATTGCATATCATTTTAGCAAGTAATGTGCCCAAGTTACACAGCTCAGAACCATACAGACTATAGGAAATCAATATCAGAATCAGAATTCTTCAGCTTTAGTGGCCAAGTATTCACACATACAAAGAATTTGTTTCCGGCCGATGGTGTCTCTCTAGTACTATAAAATTCTTCAGCTTTAGCGGCCAAGTATTCACACATACAAAGAATTTGTTTCCGGCCGATGGTGTCTCTCTAGTACTATAAAATAACACTGTTCCCATGTAGGATACAGACAGTACAATACAATACAACACATATGGTACAATAAGATACATAACAGACAATAAACAATACATAATACACAGACTACAATGTACAATATGCAGTATACAATATACAATATGCATATATGGTGCAGTGAAATATATGGTAAAATATACAGTGGTGCAGTGGTAGCATAGTGGTTAGGGACTTGCCTATGTGATTAAAGTGATGCCGGTTCAAGTCCTGGCCCTGGTACCACAAAAGTACTGTCCAGCTACACTGCTCCCCAGGCACTGTTGATGGCTCTCTGCCACAACATGTAGATAGGTTAAAAGCACAAGTCACATTTTGTTGTGGTAAACTTTGTGTGATAGGATATATTAATGACAAATAGTCAGTAGTACTAAAAAATAACACAGTGCACATATAGGATACAGACAGTACCATACAATACCATAAACATATGGTTCAATATGATACATAATAGACAATATACAATACATAATGTAAAAAAGTATTATATATATATAAATGGTGGCATCACATGAACAAGGAATTTAAAATAGTGAGGAAAATTCTACACTGAAAACTTTGACATTAGCCCAATAATATATCTACATTGATGTAGATTCTAACATGTCATTTATGTCACCCTTCCCCCAACTCTTCTCTCCTTACAGAACTGACCTCCATTTTGTTACATAACTCCTGTGCCACAGCTGCCATTGGTTGATTAGTCCATTCCATTCCATTATTCGCACCCTTATAGACAAGAGTGTGTTGCTTGCCAGGTAATCATGAAAGCGGTCCTGTGTGTTTACATTTGTGCATGTTTATGTATTTCCAGTTGCTCAGTATGGCATTCTGTGCATCATTCCACTTCTGTGTCCTGCCTACTATAGAGGGACATATATGCTGGATAAAGAAAGACAGTGTTCATACAAACATTTAACACGAGATGCTGTTAATTCACCAGACTTGATTTTACTACAATGAGGTTACACTTAAAAAGCCATTGAAAAAGGTTCTTTGAGAGACAGACCATTTTTGTTACCTAAAGAATCATGTTTGTAGAGGAGATTTGTACATGTGACATGTACATTTTATGAAATATGAAAATATGAAATAGAAGCATCTAGGAACAACAACAATCTATCCACAAAGCTTTTTCTGTTTCTCCTTCTCGTTCTAGGTAGTGAAACATTCATGTAAAAACCCCCTGTGTACTGTACTGCACCTTCATATCCTGCGAAACTGTATGACACTAAACCATGTGAGTCTGAACGCCACAGCGCACACGACATCCTAACTTTCTCATCAGTGCTCAGTCTTCATGGCGAAGTGTCGGATCTTTTGTCCATCTGCGAGCACAGTCACTGCTACAGCAGCGAGCAAGAGCATCGCCGTCTCGCCCCTCCAGCAGCTTATAAGCAGGTAAAAAAACCGCATCAATCCCTGATCGCATTCATTCGTTCATTCCCAGAGATCATACGAGCTCATTGTCCAGTACATTCCGCTTCACCATTAGTCATTAGCCCAGGTCTAATGGCCGATACACCACCATCCAGGTTTATCAGCTGGTGTGTCATTATTTACTTACACAACGAGCTTCCAGACTTGGATTCGGCGATTCGATACATTGCTTAGGGTGCCTATGGGTTTCACCACAAATTTGTAGGCACGTGTAATATCACTGAGCACGCGCTGAACACGATAACAGCTACCAGCGCACGGTTCCACCTGTGCTCACAACCGTGTCTCACTTGTAGCTGAGCCACTGTCGCAGGGGCCATTGCTTCAATTTATTAACACTGCCGTGCTTTGCATTTTACGGAGTGAAGTTCATACAAAACACGGGTTTTGTGGGAGCGATTGCCTTACGCAGCGGGGGTGCAGTAATTTAGCAACAGCGGAAGTAACATCTAAAATGCTCATGAAACAGACAAACAGACTGGAGGCTTCCCGCCACGCGAGCAGACCCTTCCTCACGTGAATAGGAAGGTCTGAAAGCAGAGGAAGGGGGGCGGGGGCACGGCAGCGTGAGTCTACCTCTACTACTCTGTTTTAAGCAGGAAGGAGTGTCTTTCTAATTAAAAAAGGAGGTCCTAAAACAATTGCCTGACCCAGCTGCTGCTACAAGGTAATGCAACTTTTCACGCCGGCAGGTGAAAGCTAAACGGCGCACTCCCCGTTCCCCACACAAAGGACCGCGCCGTGGTAAGAGACAAAACCCGCCGACTGTCCTCAGTTTGCCGCTGAATACTCCTGAGGTAAATGAGCTGAAGTACAAAGTAATTTACAAATCATGATTTTTATTATTTACTCGGATTGCTTATGTGTCCTGTAAGTGTTTTAGGCTAAAAACACGTTATTTCTATAACCCCCATGTAGGGTCCGAGCAGCTTCACATTGGTGTTAACACACAACAACACGGATGTTTACATTATTTTACGCTACACGAGCCGGCGTTTTGTTACACTAGCTGTGCTGGAGTTTCCCAGCTTTAACCGCAGCTTGGTTTATCTCAATAAAATACGTATACATTTGCCAACATCTGACAGAGAATTCGATGGTTTTAATCAGTTTCTACCAACCACGTGGCAATGCTTTGCCTACATGGGGTCTTCGGCGCGAGGGGAGGGGGCGGATTGTAGTGTTTCAGCGACAGCTTTTCCTGTCATCACATCATTCACGCGGGCTTCTTCCTCCCCCTTTTACACAGTGACTTCAGGACAATTCTTAGCCCACACAGACTTACATTTTAATTTTAAGATTTCATATTGTGAGCACCTAAGCTGCTCTAGATATATCTCTACTTATCTGTAGACTAAGTTGTAGCCATTGGGCTGTATGGCTTTGTGTTATGTGTCTGTTTAGTAAGCAGTTGTGATTGTGTCATTACAAGGGAGAACAGTGTAATCAGACACAGCTATGTTGTAGTATAGCTTGTATGTTAGGGGAGTTTCACTTTTTCTATGTGTGTGTAGTAGTCCCTTTTTTATTCCAGTGGTTTGTCAAATAATAGTCTGTATGTGGTGTTTTATTTACTGATCGTACCACAAGGGTCAGGTTCTTTCCATAGTTAAATTAGGGCTGAGGCTGTTTTTGAAGCGTTGTTAGTTTTAAAATGGCATTAAAGCTGAGGCCAGTACAGCCATTTAAATTAAAATTTTCATAATTTTATAATGAACAGATGTTTCTTGTCATCAGTGAATTCTCTGTGCGGCATATTTCTTAGAAAAATAATAGCCATTATTTCATAAACAGAGCATTCAGTTAGGAGATATTCTAACCATGTCAGTGTTTGCATTCGTCAAAGCCTATTCCCTACAAATGCTGCTCAACTCTCATTTTGTTTTATGTCTTTTGCTTTTTGCTGTGACTACCTATGGCATTAAGATTCTTGAAGCCCCATATTATCAAGGTAATCTTCTTCAAAGCTCAAGACACATGAGCTCGCTAGCTTTGCACTTAGGGGATTTGCTATACATTTGTGTTGAATGTTTGTTTACTTTTGGTCAGGGTGTGTTTCTTGGAAGACTCCCATGTTTTTATTAGGATAAAGAGGGAAATATAAAACTTTGAAAGGGTATTTTCGCACTCTGTTGTGGTTCATAAATAAGGGTTCTATTTGGGATGTAAATCATTTTATTTGTTTTATAATATTAGCCCTTAAATGTGACATAGGTGACGCTGTATAAACTTATGTTTCATCTAAAGGCATAAAATAATCTGTTAAATGTGAGTATACAACCTACGAATAGGTAGTGGTGCATTTCTATCTCTTTGCTTTCCAGTTTCCTCTACATTAGGCATATTCCTGTGTAACTAAAGCTAATATGGAGTTAAATAATATTTTTTTACTTACATACTAGCCTTAATTTGGGATGGACTGATCATTATTTTTAGCTCCTCCCTGGGCCAAGGTGATGAAAGTACTGGTAGCAGTCAAAAATTTTTCTTTTACATTCATGCTTTGTCGTGGTCATTTGCCTCAGTACACGTGATGTTTGATTAATTTGTATGCTTGTCAGAGCTCTTATCAAATGGTGGGCCAGTTTAACGTGTTCTTCCAGACAGGCAACATCACGTCACTGGACATTTTGGCGCTGATCATATCGGTTATTTAAAAGAGACTTTCTTTTGAAAGTAATATGTAACCATTATGCCTAATATAAGAATATACAGGGCTGCCATTGTCACTGTGAAGACTGAGAGGGTCAAATCAGTATTGTGGGACAATGGGTTTAAATTCTGGACACTGTGTTTGATTTTGTAAAACAACCTTTCTAGTTTCTAATATTCAGACACTTGTGTTCAGGTGGGCCATTTCAGGAGTCCTTGTGGACCAGTTTGAGAATCACTGCTCTATAAAACCTACTGTTGGTAATGACTGATAGTATGTAATGCTGCAGAAATCTGTTGCTGACCACACTTCACCAGATATTAGCTTAATAAGATTTACAGCAACTTCAGGAATGGCATAAAGAGTGCCACTATAATCTGACTTCCAATGCTTGATGGTATGTTTCTGAAGTGAAATTCTCCTATGACCTAAGGCCAAAAAGGATGGACTGAATGGAGGTAGCACATTTTATAAAAACAACGCCCAGACAGGTTGAGACAAGTGTGTTTGGATGTCAGCCAAGGAAAGCCAGGTAACTCCACCTATTACATAACTTGGATACACAGGAAGTGATCTGCAGTGCATAAATAACACAGATTGTTAACATGCTTTTGAACAAGCCTCTCTGTCAGGCTCATGCCAGGCATGTTTAGGTGTTTTGTTTTTTTTGTTGTACCCCCACCAAGCACCTCCAGCTCACAGCATAAGCACCTCATTACCACATCTGGGCTCAATCTCTGGGCCCATGTGTTAGACTGTGTGCTTTACAGGGCTGTTTAAAGCTTGGTGGAGGTGGTCAGCCATGCAGGAAGAGTTCAGAGCTAGTCTTTTCATCCTTGCTGTACTTCCTTCTCATCATAGCAGACTCTGCAAGACCAGACAAAATTTGTGTGGTCCTGGTATCAAGCTTGAAGGTCTAAAGGCCTCAGTAAACATGTAAGAGAAAACCAGTGATCTTCAAACCTGGGAAAGAGGTGGTGCTTTGAGTTTGAGGTATTATTTCCCTAGATTATTTTTAGTGTAGACATTTTGACTGTCCTTGCTTTGTACCACAACTTCAGAACAGCACGTTTTTCAAAATGAGATGGACTGTGTAGTCGCAAAAGGTCTGGTGTTTTCCGTAAAATCTCACTGCTCAAAAATTCTTGCAGAAAAAACTTGAAGAAGATTGCTGAAAAATATCTTTTATGAATGCCTCAGACTCTGGGCACATGTGGTTTTATGGTCCTTCAGTGGAATGTTCATGTTGCTTTTGGAGTGTCCAGCTTAGTAAACCAACAGCTATTGATAAGGGAGAAATTATGTCTACATGGTTGCCCCTTGACTTTGTAAATGCCAGGAAGGCATACACATGTCTTTAGCTCTTTTGTATTGTTGACACTGTTGGGAATGGTCACTCTCATCAGACCGTAAACCCAGACACTGAATTCTGTCTCCAGACCATCTGCCTGTCTTTTTGCATTTCAGTAGAGTCCGTGGGATTAGGGGCCATATTTGTAATAGACATTTAGTTGGATGAGTGCAAGCTAGGAATGTATGTATTACCTTTGGGGATGTTCATGTGTGAGCACCTGAAATTCCAATGGGTGAAAAGTGAAAAGGCAGAATGACCCTAATTAACCCCTTCATGCTTTCAAGCTGGAGTTTGACCTCACTGAAGTATCTGTTTATTGAAACTATGGAGTAGAATAAATTAGGGCATTGGCATTCTCCATGTTTTAGTTTAACTGCTTGAATCCAGGTATAACAAGTGGTTTTTGCTCAAATAAAAATATTCAATTCAATTAATTTTTATTATAGAGCTTTTTACAATGAATTTTGTCACAAAGTTGCTTTACAAAATCCGGGTCTGAGCCCCTAATTAGCAAGCCAAGGCAACCGTGGCAAGGAAAAACTCCCTGAGCTAGCGGCAGCACCCTTGGGAGAAACCAAGACTTAGTAGGGGAACCCATCCTCCTCTGTGCTATATAAATAAACTTGCCTTGCCTTGCCTAATGCAGTAGAGGATCTAGTCAGCAGCATGGGCTGGCTGGATCCCTAGGTAAGGGTAGAGTGTGCATCATTTTGTGTGTTTTTAATTTCCAGAAGGGGCCCAATTAATGCTGGTAAGCTTTCTTTTAATTAGCTTTTAGGGATAGTTTCAAGTGAGCAACTAGTAGATTTTGATGAAGAGATCATTTTAATAAGATCTGTTTGCTGGTTGTATGTATATACATACAACACCGAGTTCCTCTCGGTGGTAGTTTAAGATCTTGGCGTGTTTATTTATTGCAGTAGTTGCTCTCTGTAGTTGTATAAGCAC
>JBBPDA010101704.1:0-11374 GCA_037974385.1 Arnoldichthys spilopterus
GTCTAATGTTTATCAGTACATTACAGAAAATAATGAACTTTATCACAATATGCTAATGTTTTGAGAAGGACCTGTATATATATATATATATATATATATATAAATTATATACTTAATGTTTCTGTTTACAGTCATTATTGTGATATTTTATGCTATCTGAATATTTATTTGATTTTTAACTTTATTCTTTTTGCAACACAAGTTAATTACTATGTGTGGAATCATCTACAGCTCCATCATTCTCAGCACATCTAATTTGTCTTAACAGCTTCATCATTTTTTAAATGTGAGAAGGTGCTCAGAACCAGCTTAAAATTAACACTGTATTCTACTCTATTCACATGTTTTTCTGCAAAAACATTTTCTGATTTAAATGTAAACTCGAATTCCAAACTGGTGTGAAAGAAGTGCATTTCTGTGTGTGCAGCCCTAACTAATATTTTAGATCTAATGTCTAATGTCTTTAAAAAAGATGAAATATTCTGCCTTTAAAACAAAATACCTCTGACTTCAAAAAGTACATTTACTGATGCAAACAGATAAGTATTTGCTTAACTTTTATATGTTCAATGAACTTTTAAAAGTCTGAGTTACTCATGTGTTAAGGTAAAATGTTTTAACGTTTTATTGAATATATAATAAAATAAATGTGCAGACTAAAGTTCTAATAAAAATCATCAACAATGCTGTATATTTAAAGAATCTACACCCCTCCCTCCCATCAACAGAATTTGAGGTCTCTAAACCCCTTCCAGTCAACAAGATTTACCATCTACAAGCCCCTCCTGTCAACAAAAGTTTAATATCTACACCCCCCTCCATCAACAAAATTTTTGGAAGTGAATAAACAACCGTCATGAAATGCCCACCCTCCTTTACCAACAACAGCTTACATGATGAAGACAAGTAAACAGAACATGACCAAAAACAAAAAGCAGCCTTTAAAGATAAAACAAGGGTAAAATCTCAATCCAACTAACTACAGCTTAAAGTAGATAATATCACCTCAAATAAACAACAATCAAAACTTTGCTGTTATGAATGTTTCTGTTAGTGTTTATTTATTATTTATTGATTTATTTTTTGGTCTTTTCACACAAAAGCCCCAAACAGAATCAGAATGGGAGACTCTTTGGAGTTGCCCTTTCACACATGTAACATATGGTGAAGATTGTTTGTGTTGGACATGTTTACATTTACTGGAATGTGGTTTAAGCAAGAGAGCGGGGATTGGGCAGGAGGCAAGAGACTGCCTGCTGTGGTCATGTACCAGGTAATCATGTAAACAGCCAAATCTCATGCTGTTCCTTGAATTTGTCTGATGATTTTGTTTTCTGCCTTTACTGACAGCAGTTCCTGAATATCCTTGTTCTCCAGTTTTAGACATTTGTGGTAGCATCTTCTTGAAAATGTCCCTCTTTATTCAGCCTCAGATGTTTGTTTTCTTCCTGTTTGGTGCCAATCACTTGATAACACCAACATGCCAGTTCACTCACTGTGAATTTTCCAGTCAGTGACCTGCTCTATTTACACATGGACTTGATAGGACATCACAGGGACTCTGTACTCCAGGCTGGCTGGATGAAATCCACCTCCCACTAGTTCAGATATTTGTGTTCACACATACAGTGCAGCCCCTCTGGGTAACATCTAGATAGGTTCAGGTCTGCAGTGCGTGTGTGAAAGGAACTGTTGAGAGACATTGCTGGATGCCTTTTAAAATATACTAGTAGTTATGTAAAATTATCATAACAGATCTGGTTAAGTATGCTCTTTCACGTTAGAAGTGAAATTTAACGCAGGTTGTTTTGCAGTTTCTTTGATAAGGAGAAGTTTGCAGAAGAAACAAGCTCTTGGTATGTGCAAAGCATTCTCACTCCCCCTCTCTCTGGCTATTTTTTTCTTCTCTCTCTCCTTCGCTGAATCATACTTTCAGCTGCTTCAGAAAAGCTAATAAAGGACAGCATTGTCTCTCTCTCCTCCTTGCCTTTGGCATCAGCTTGTCTAGATTGTCAGAGGAAAGCAGTGGAGTGTGAAATTGAGTTCAGAGATGTATGGGGGGGTTGAGAGAGAGAGAGAGAGGGAGAGAGAGGAAGAGAAAGGGAGAGAGAGGGAGACACATAGAGAAAGAGATAGAGAGAGAGAGAGAGAGAGAGAGAGAGAGGAGAAAGTGCATGTTTGTTTTATTTATTCATATTGCACAAATGCTCACCCGCAGCTTTGGAAGAGGATGGAGGGGGAGGCATGTGTGCGTGTGAGAAAAAATTACCACAGGACGTTTCACAGAGACAGCTGACAGTGGATGAATACATAAGTGAACCTGTCTGTTTAGGATCTGGTAGGACCCCTTGTGCAGAAATAACTGGAACTAAATGTTTCTGTTAAATGTTGATCAGTTCTGCACATAGGCTTGGGGGAGTTTTAGCCCATTCCTCCATACAAAACAGCTTCAACTCTCAACTCTTCAACTTGTGTGATTAGAGTAATTGTCTTGCTACATGACCCACTTTCTCTTGATATTCAGTTTGCAAAAAGATGTCTTTACATTTTTCTTGAGATTTTACTTAAAATCTTAGAATTCAGAATTCACTGTACCATCAACAATAGCAGGCTGCCCTGGCCCAAATGCAGCATACCAGGCCCAAACCATAATGGTACCACTGCCATGTCCTTAAAAAATCTACGTTGTTCATGCCATCATACACTACTGGGTTAGATCCCCGGGTCAGCCACAGGTGCCTTTCTGTGCGGAGTTTGCAAGCTCTCCCTGTATTCGTGTGTTTCCTCCGGGTGCTCCAGTTTCCTCTCACTGTTCATAGGCTTGCAGTAGGTTGATTGGATGCTCTAAATTGCCCATAGGTGTCAATGTGTGTATGAATGGTGGTCTGTCTATGTGTTGCCTTGCGATGGGTTGGCCTCCTGTCCTGGGTGTACCCTGCCTTAGGCCTGCAGTCAGCTGGGATTGGCTCCAGCTTCCCCGCAGGTGTTAAACCTATCCGGCCACATGCATAATACCAAACATTATTCTTTCTAGCCACAATGGCATGCAAAAGTTTGGACACCCCAGTCAAAATTTAAGTGAGTGACCTGCTCTCCAAAAGGCATAAAGTTAAAGACAAAGCATTTTTTCATAATTTTAAGCAATATTACTGTATTACTTTTGTTTAAAAAAATGGAAGAGAGCCCATTGGAAAAGTTTGGCAGCCACAGGAGATGTTAAGTGAAGTGAAAGTGACTATTTGTCATTGTGAACACACTCAGGCACCACAACGAAATGCAACCTCTGCATTTAACCCATCACACATGCACATGTGGGGCAGTGGGCAGCTACCAGTAGCGCCTGGGGAGCAGTGTAGTGGAATGGTACCATGCTCAAGGGTATCTCAGTAGTACCCGGGCTGGGACTTGGACCTGCGACCTTCAGGTATCAAAGGCAGCGTCCTAACCACTAGGCCACCACTGCCCACTGGCCAGCACTGCCCACTAGATTGGGGATAGAGGTATTTGTATTGGAGACTGGATTGGAGAAGTTTGGAGACAAAAGGGTGTTAAATTTCATAAAAATAATTAATCTATAACTATTAAGCACAGGGTGGATTGATCATGTTCTGGGCTTTGGGCATTTGAGTTGCAGCGAGGGGCACAGGGAACACTTCATTGGTAGAGGGAAGAATGTATTCTGTTATTATATACCAGCAAAATCTGGAAGCAAACATCACAGCATCTATAACAAAGCTGAAGATTAAAATTGGATGGCTTCTACAACAAGACAATGATCCTAAACACAACTCAAAATCCACAAGGGACCACATCAAGAGGTACAAGCTAGAGGTTTTGCCATGGCTCTCACAGTCCCCCCAAACTAAACATCATCAAAAATCTGTGGACAGACCTCAGTAAAGTCTAACATAACTACCGCTCACGCAATTATTCTCAGGAACTAAAATTTGGACCAGAAGTGCCCAAGCAATTGCATGCCAACTGTATAACTCTATGTCTCTAGGTTTGTATCATAGTAATGACTCCCCTTTTTGGTGCAGCCAGTGCCCCTTCAAGTGTCTGTGCAGGCCACTTGCTAAGATGATCTTTCACTTTCCATTGTCTTTAAAAGTTTGTGTCCTCAAAGTCACCTGATGGGACAGAATTGTAATGCATCTGTCGTGTGGGGCTCCTGAAGACTAACTAATACAGTGTTCTTGCTCTCATGAGCACATCTGTGCTGCGTGGTTTAGATTTTATCAAGATGTGTTGACAGGTTTGGAGCGGTCAGGAGGTGGTGATGAATGTACAGGAAGAAAATGATGTATGTCCAGTCATTATTGGGTGAAACGGTGACCGTTTTTAGGACTAATAGGAAGTCTTGTTGAATTTATGTATTGTTTACAGCTGAGAAAGCGATCCAGATATGCAGATAGATAGCCATTTAAAGCCATACCCGAGCTGCACTGCTTTTACTTGGGCCAGTGGATGATGAACGGCAATATCTGTGACGTGTGTGTGTGTATATGTGTGTGTGTATATGTGTTCGTGTGTATGTGTTTATGTGTGTGTGTGTTTGTGTGTGTGTGTTTGTTTGTGTATAGTTAAATAAGATTAAATCCAATATAAACTGAAGTGTGTTGTGCTTACAGTCTGACAAAAAAAACAATATTTGTGAAATGATTTTTATTTTAGTATGAATCTGGAGTGTGTGTCCTTTTACAGTCATACAAGAACAATTTTTGATCTGCTATTACTCTGAATTAAATCTATGTGTTTATAGTCTGTCAAAAATTAACAATAATTGTGGAGATTCTAATCCAGTATGAATCTGCTGTTTGTATAGACTTTCAGTAATAATAGTGAGATGAATCACACATATAAATTTGCAGCATGTGCAGTTTAAATGTCTGATGGTAATAATTGTTGAGGGATTTTAATCCAGTGTGAATCTACAGTATGAGAACTTTTTACAGCCTGACAGTAATAATTGTAATTTTTATACAGTATGAATCTTTAGTGTGTGTGTGTTTTTTACAGTCTGGCCGTAATAACTGTGGAGTGATTTTAATCCAGTATAATTCTGCAGTGTGTGTAGCCTGACAGTGATAACTGTAATTTTAATCCAGTATGAATCTGTGGTTTTTAGTCTGACAGTAATAACTGTGGAATGATTTTAATCTGGTATGAATTTGCAGTGTGTATGGTTTCACAGTCTAACAGTAATAACTGAAGTGATTTTAATCCAGTATAAATCTACATATATGACCTTTCTATGTGGGCTATCTGTGTTTACTTCCAAAGCTATGTCATACCAAATCTTTCAAACAATGTTATTGTGATAAACTGTGGTCACAGAATGCTTTTCTGAGAATATTTTGATATTATTAGTACATAAAAAAATTGTCAGACTTCATGTTTAATTTTAAGGAGCGCATCATAAGGCTTGCTTAAGTAAACATATTGTACTGCGGTGTGAAACACTGAATAAAAATTATTTGTACTCATACTTTTTTAGTTGACAGGGAGGTGGAAACAAAAAATTTTAATTGAAATTTAAAGGGGCTGGAGACAAATTTAGTTGACTGGGGGGACCAGATATGAAAAAAATTAGCTGGAAGGATTGTTGGTGTAGACAAAACATTTTATTAGACATGGGGATGGAGTTTTGTTGCCTGGGAAATGTGAACAAAACAAGTTTGTGATGTGTCCTCCATATTGTAATTATAGCCTTTTTTGGTAGGCAATTAAAAAAATTGTGCAATGTGCATTGCATTTGAGCAAAAAACTACCTTGTGAAATTCATTCCAGAGTATAGAGTCCCAGTAGTTTTCATCTTTTTCTAGACAGCTTTTTTATGTGCATGGGCTTTAGGAGAGGCTTCCATCATAGATGACACCCATTCATGCCATCATTGCAGTGTATGCCGTATTGTGTCACGGAAAACAGTCACCCCAGATTGACTTTCTACTTCTGTAGCTAACGGCAGTGAACTTGCCGATGTTCTTCAACCCTTCTCCGCAGAAGATGCTCCTGTTGAGGTGTTAAAATTTAAGAAAGATAGAACTGCAACCATCTCACAGAGATGTCCAGGCTTTCCACAGAAGTTTCATCACTTTTGCTACAGTATTTTGACTGATAAGGTAAGCTTTGCTGATCTTCTTGTAGAACCTTTCTTGTGTAAGGAAATGATTCCCCTTCTCAGGTCTTGTGACCTCTCTTCCATGTGGTGCCATTGTTGCATCAAATGGTAAGGGGGTTCTTTGTTCAGTAATGTCCTTCTGTAGGCAAAATGCCTGTTTACTGAATAATTAGACTCACCTGTGGCTGATAACTTGTTCATTAGAATTTTGTAGTCTAAAATGTAGCACTGCTCCTAAAACTTGTAATGGGGTGTACTAATTTGCAACATGGTCAACATTTGTGGGAGTATTTGTAGTATAGTATCCCATAGATGTTGACTCTAAAAGAAAACTTAATGTTAGATGGATAGATAGAGTAAAGATAGAAAGAAGGAAAGAAGCAAGGAAGGAAGATTGTCCATTGATCAGGTAGAACTTTAAAACCACCTGCTCAAACTTGTGTAGATTCCTCTTATACTGTCATAGCTGTTCTGAATGTAGTGCACTGTGTATCCTGTATGTTCTGGTCCCTTACTATCATAGTAAGCATTGACATTAACTAGCATGTACATGAGTGAGTCTTGAGTGTTAGGTACTAGCCGCTGCATATCAGATCCATGTCATTCATACCTGCATGTGTATATGGGTCAACCCAATCCAGATCAATTCTGGATATTCAAGATAAATGATGTGACCAAGTCTTATTATAGTTAATTTTATATTGATGCAATATTCTGAAGCAATATTCTATTAAAATCAAAAACAGGATGCAATGACAGCAGCTGTTATCTCTTTTTAAAAAGTAATCACCTTGCCCCTACATTACTGATGTTTTATCTGTAGTATCATTTATGCTGCTAATGTCTTTATTTTTTCACTTCTTCTGTAACCGAAATGCCAGACAAACTAGCAAATGAGCAGATGGTAGTTTTGTAGTTTTTTTCTCCTCCTTGTTTAGTCATTTGCTGAGGAGCCAAGGTGATTTAATGACACAACGGTGTGATAATTCTCCAGTGTAAAACCTTCCTGAATGTTAATATGGTCAGCGGGGGAAAAAAAGAAAGAAAAAGAGAAATAACTCACCAAAGTGGTCTGAAGGTTATGGATGATTAATAATCTGTGCTGTACTTTAAGATTACACTGATTTTACCAGTGTAAATATCAGTGTGCTTTTTTTTTTAAAGCAGATGTTGGTTATGAGTACGCACACTCATCCCCACTCCTACTCCTCCACCCCCCTGGATGACAAATACAGTCACTCCCCAATCCACAAATACCCCCTCCCCCCCATAACAATTCCTTCTTTAAACTCTGATTAATGAGGCTAATCTGAAGCATTAATGGAAATTATGGAAATTTGTATCGGTGTCGTTGCAACCAATGCTACCCTCTTTCATAAACACCATAGCAAAAACACAGAATGAAGAAGCATTTCCTGCCTTTTCTCACTGGAGCCTTAACATTAGCATGAGCGTAAATAAACTGCAAGTACTACATTACATTGTGCACTCATTAGCACGCATTAGCACTTTCTAACTGCTGTAAAGGAGCGTCACGATGAGGAATCTGAAGACACAGCTCGTCAGCATGTGCACTCTTGGCTCAGGTGTGTTTGCGCTCTTGAACTCGGCGGCTGTGTGATTTAACTCCTTTTTGATCGGTACTGACAAACCCACGTTGCGAATTTTAACACGTCGCTTTCAATCCAGTCTGCATTCCAGCATGCCAGTATGTCGGCAGCCCTCCTTGTGCACATGAGCCCCCGGTGCCACAAATATCAGGGCATCTTGTTTGGCAAGGCTGGTGGGTAAATGAGAGTGATTTTGTGCCAGGCTGTAGACAAAAACAGCACTGTCTGCAGGGATTTTACATTTGGCCTAATGAGAAGGCCAAGCCTCATGCTTTCCTTCCAAAATTTTAAACGGACAATTTATGATGTTTTACTGGCACCAACAACTGTGGGACGGTCACGTCTCTCACACAGACATACACAATAAGGCTGCACTATATGGACAAAATGATCAGTATTGCAATTATATCGCTACATATTGCCACTGCCTTTCCTGCCATGCCTTTCATCATATTAAAGGGCCCATATCCTCACTTTTCTTTTCTGCAGTTAAAGTACACGTATATATATATATATATATATATATACACGTAAAAGGCCCTGTAGCTTCCGTATATATACATATATATGTATGGAAGCTACAGGGCCTTTTACACATGGGATGATTTTTCTTAGTGTTTTCATACAAGGCAAATGCTCCTATGCAAAAAAGCAGTGTTTCGTTTTTCCTCTTTCTCCACAACACAGGCTCCACCTTTATCCTTTAGCCAACGGCTCCAAAAACTGAGCCTTGGACATCCTAAAGTAAGTCCAAAAGAGTCTTCTTTTCTTGCCTGCTTTTCAGGGGTGAATGCTCCAAAAAGTTTACATTTATTTATTGTGTAAAAAAGTAAGTAGCAGCTCAACGTCACTCATCAATTCAATTGTCATGGATCCTTTTTGTGGAAAAATCATTGAATGTGCATATCAATGTGTTAAATTCCTCAACAATTCTTCCCCATCGTTTATTTGTGTCACACTCTATGTGAAAAGTCATGAGGCTGTAAGCAATACTGTTTAATGTGGAGTCATTCAAACTGGTCTTACTTGAAAATTCTGTGCTCATACAGCCTTATTTTAACTGCGCCTCAACTTTATTAAATGCGTTGCAACCATTAAATTCTAAATGTGTGAATGTTTACAAAAAAACAATTAAGTTGCTCAGTAAAACTATTGAAAATATATTCTTTGTATTTTTGACCATTAAATAAAGGTTCACCTGAATTAATATATGACACATTTTTGTTTTATTGATGCATTTTGGAAAATAGCCCAACTAGAAATGTATTTAAATAGTTGAATAAATAAATCAGGATCATTTACATATATCAGTCTTAAGAGATAAACAGTGGGTTAGAATGAATGGTGAAGCATTGTGATTCACTAACCCACAAATGGCCTTGAATGGTTAAAGACAAATTAATTAGGCTTATGTTGAATTACATGAACATCTCCACTGTAAAGAAATCTTGGTCTCTGCAATGAACCATTTCATATCAAGCTCACACTGAATGACTCTCAAACACTGAGATGCATATACTGTAGCTCACCCTCTCACACTCTCTCTCTTTTGAACATTTGACAGCTCTTAGACGTCGCAGTTACTAACAAGCTAGCATTGGAGTGCGCAGACCGTTCGCTGAATCCATTCAGGGTTTAAGGCCTGCACTGAATTTCATTTTTCGAGCTGAAAGTCCCCTGTAGGCCCCACTGCCCCAGTGTCTGTCCACTCATTTATGACAAGAAGCCAATAGCTGCTACATTTAGGATCTTACTGACACTTCCCTATTATTTATTTATTTATTTATTTATTTATTTATTTATTTATTTATTTATTTATTTATACAAGGTCTCACTCTCACAGTGCTGAGGAAATTCTTGCATCATTTATGTCACTCTTGGCAACCAATCCAAATGGCTCTTACTATTATTTTTTTTTTGTTTGTTTTTTTTAACCAATATTTACCCAAATTTTATTCTTCTACTAGTTACTGTGATGCCTGTGATGTTTCAAAGCAAAGGCTTTCAAACAGGCCACTGTGGTCAGAGGGACTGGACACATACCAAATGCTGTTGGCTGATGTAGTTCCTGTGCCCACCATTAGGGGGTAGTGTGAATCCTTACAAAGACGAGCCCATGGCCATAGAAAAGGAGGAGGACAGCATGGTTGCTAAATGAAGAAGTGAAAAGGGCAAACAGTGTTCCACAGTCAATAGGAAGGCAAACAACACACCAAAACAAAATTATGCCTCTCAGGTTCACTGAAAAGTGAAAGAAGTGGCCTTAATTTTACTCACAATAAACAGAGTTCAAGCTGCAACTGCTGTAGCTTGGCTTTTAGGGCCTCTTCTTAGTCTGAACAAATAGGAAACTGGTGATCACAGCAAACCTGAGACATGCAGATGATGTCTACATTGTGTTGGCAGTTCCAGGACCATGTCTGTATGTGCGAATTAGGTTCTGTACCTGGATGTCTAACTACAGCTACTCTTGGACATTGATATTTAGTTCAGTATCTGAATGTATGGCTGGGAGAGATTTTTATACAGCTGTAGATATGCAGGACATGTGCAGGAAGTGATCTAAAGTTGTCCAAATTAATTATGGGACTGTTTCACATTGTAGTGTATTGTTTTTACTGTGTACCATCTAAATATTTGGAAAAATTGCACTTGACACTTTGCCAAAACTGTAGTGAATGTTCCAAAATCTGATCCATTAAAGCATTTTAGTTCCTCAGCCAATCAGTGCACTGAGAGACTTGGTAAAATTACATACTCTTTAAACAAGCTCCTCAATTTGAATAAATACAGTAACTACAAGCATTTAGCTAACTATGAACATGGCACAAAGATGAGCCAGTGCATTATATATGAAGACATAAATTCCTGAATAAGAGTTAGAGACTGTAAATGTGTAAAAATTATACATTGCTGTGCTCAAAGTATAAGATTATTATATTATGTTTTTCCTGTTACAAGTTTAGTTTATATGATTCAAAATTTTAAGATGATTACTTCATCTGGTATAGCCTCCCCATCTGACCCATGCTCAAATTCACCTTGCTGAGCTGTACCCCTGACATCATCTTGGTGCAATAAACAATTGAAGACATATCGCCCCCTACACTTCCTGTAGTGTTTGACAGTCTGCCAAAATCACTGTGTGGATCATATGAACATTCTAGAGCGTTATAGAGCAGTATATTGCCCCCAACGTTTCCTGTAATGTAGTCTGTCAGAATAACTGTGTGATCATATGAACATTATGGAGCATTGCAGAGCCATATATCACACATGGAGTAAACTTCCATTGCTACGCTGAGGTCACACAGCTTCTGCACTGCCTGGTGAGAAACACCAGCTTAATGTAATTGAGGAATGTGTAAAAAACATTAGACAGTGGATGCTTCTAAACTTCCTACTACTCAACTCTGATAAAACGGAAGTACTCATAATAGCGCACTTGCAGCTCGGAGTAAGCTGTGCAATCACACACTAATTTTGGAGGGCCATTTTGTTTAATCTTTCACAACAGTAAAAGATCTTGGTGTGATCATTGACCCCAGTCTTTCATTTGAAGCCCTTGTAGATAATATTACTAGGATTGCCTTCTTTCATCTCAGAAATATTGCTAAGATAAGAAATATAATGTCATTACACG
>JBBPDA010101745.1:0-11373 GCA_037974385.1 Arnoldichthys spilopterus
TCTATCTGTCTATCTATCTATCTATCTATCTATCTATCTGTCTATCTATCTATCTATCTATCTATCTATCTGTCTATTTCTATATAAAAGCTATGTTTACTGAATGAAATGTATGTAACACTGGAACAGGATGAGCTACCAAATGTTTACTTGTTCTAATGAACTGTATCGATACAGCTTAGAGTATTACAGTCATTAGTGGTGTGACATGATGAGCTTTAGTGCTATTTGTAAGGCAACGTTAGCTCATTCTGAAGTACAGTGTGTAGAGTGTGTTTTCAGACAGTCGCCGTATCATTCTGCTGCTTCACATGAAGAAGTTTTCTTTTCAGGTGGTTAAAGGTAACATTGGTTACAAGTCCCTATAGGTTGTATATGACTAATTTATCCTTTGTTTTTAGAAAATGCTCTACAACTTTACTTCTTTTTGAGATTTCAGCCATAATCGTTCGCTACGTTTGTTCAGGATTTCAGCCTTTATCATTCATTTTCTATGTGCTAACATGGATGCAGCATATAGGTGTTGTGTTGCCCTCTTCAAGTTAAGTCACTAATTCGCTAATGATGCTGATTAGAAAATTCAACAATAGAAATATTTGTTGAATCTATGGATCATGTTCAGTAATTGTTTCTAAATGGAGTCAAATGACATTGTTAGAAACATGCAAAGAGCCAGGAGGCCTTTTTACCATATGAATCCGAGTACTTCACCTTTACCACACCCATAATTTAGTGACAGTACAGCTGAGCAGTGAAGCACAGTTTGTTCAATGAGACATTAATGACTAGCACCTATTAAGTACTAAGGTGTTACGTCAATGGCACAGCACATATACGCATATGTCATGCATAATGACCCTTGACTTTAACTTCTTGTGGAAATTTCTTCTTAGACAAAAAGCATGAATCATTCAGCATGGTGAGTTGTGGGGGTGTCTGAAAAAGGCGAGGAAGTCATTTTTTTCAATTATCACTCCAGGAGCACGAGAACAGTCAAATAACTTGAGTTACTCATCAGGCATATTACAGAATCAAGACATCATGTAAAATGCTTGACAAAATCACATTGGACATTGTATTGATTCGGAGGAGCCCGAACTAAGCAATCCACCGCAGTATATACCAAGCATCCATAACATTAACACCACTTGCCTAATATTGAGCAGGTCCCTCATGCTGCTGAAACATGCAGCTGACTGTGGTGCACTGTGTATCCTTTGTATTCAGATCCCTGCACAGGTATAGGAGACACGGGGCAGCATTTCCTAGTGCAAAATCTAGGAGCCTAAGGTAAACATTTAGGTTAATGGTGTATGCTAGTGGGTGGAGTGGCATGCCCTGAGAGCATCACAGTAGTGAGGAATGTGTCATTGTCATGTGCCATTGCCAAAGCCATGTATCATTGTTTTGGTTTGCCATGTGCTTCTTGTCACTTCTCTTGGCCCTGTCTCATTTGTTAGTATCAGCTGGATTCGGTTTGTGCCATCTTGTCTGGTGTATATATATACCCCTGTGTTTGTCGGGTATCTCTTGTATTGTGGTATATTGTGGTATTGCTGTTTTTCCACTGTGTAAATTCTGTTTTTGTTTTTCCCCATTCTTGTATTTTGTTCTAGTGTTTGTCTGTAATTTTGACTTGTTTCTGTTAACCAGGAAAGCTCACAATTACTTCCTGCAAAGCCTAAACCTAACATGCATCATGTAACTCGGGCACGTGCTAGCCTTTACCCTCCTAGCTTTAGTAGCATTGTGTGATCCGACATTTTCCAAAATGTAATAAACACTAAAATGTGTGTTAATGTTCATTCATGCGAACCTCTATTTAGCTGAAAAAGTGCAAAAAAAACAAGAATTTCACTAGTTTTACTGACTAATTTTACTACTAATTTGTAATTTTGTAAATATCAACAAATTCACTGAAATACAACAAAAATTGCGACAGAGGCATGTTTAAAATTATATCACATCATCTTTGGATGGAAAAAGTGGGGCAGAGACAAACAAAAATGAGCATAGTGAATGTGGTTAATAACAGCACTAAGCTTCTTTATGTGGTAATGATATACTTTAAAAATCATTCCTGAAGTGAGTTGCACAAGGGCATTGCCATTTTAATGAGAAGTGCACAGGACAACAGTGTTAAATCAGTACTAAGTGCTGGAGCACTTTGTGTGCTCCAGCAAAAGGTTTTAATCAGCATTAAAATAAGAGGAACTCCATTAAAGCAGCTGTTTTAAATGTGTGGTAAGTTCCTAGTGATGATAACGGTAGAGAAGGGAGGGGAAAGGAACAACCCACATTAGCATTATGTGATAAAAACACCAGAGACAGAAAGAACAATGGTGATATATAGCTGATACATACCAGCATAAAGATATATGTAAATGTGACATGTTCTCAAAAAGCCTTTTATAATCTGCTCATGACATCACATCCTACACTGCTCCAGCGATAAATGTATGCAGGTAACACATCTTGATTGTGTTAATGTTGCGTTTTAAGCTTTAACCTGCAGCGTCCCCCACACAACACATAAATAACCAAATTACCATTATATGATGATGATCATTCAACTCACAGGACCACTGTTTTCGGCACTGTAGCAAATAGGAGCCGCAGGTGGTCGGATGTAAGTGCTGAACTTTATATCAGGTTACTCTTGTTACAGGCAGCAAGGCCAGCACACAGGAAGAGTTTCATGGAATAATTTAACCTCATAAATTCACACTCATGGGTGAAAACAGGAAGGCTATAGTGCACATCAGGAAACATTACACACCCTGGGTTGAAGAAATTAGAGCAAGCTAGGAAGACCAAAAAAATACAACTGGTAAACTGGGAAATAACATGTGGGTTCAGTTGTTCACTGATTGGTCAGGAATCTTTTTCGTAAGCCTAACTCTATATATAATCAAGATATGTCCCAAACCCATTTAGCAATCACAGGTCTGATATTGCACAGTTAATACTCATGATTGAGCATCAGGTCATAAAGCTGTAAGGCTTTGCTAAAAGATTCTCATACAAAGTGAAGTTCAGAAAGTGGAGATTTCTGCAGTATAGACTATATATATATATGATACATGAGGCTGTGAAGAATGTCAATTTTAAAGATTTCTTAGAATAATTTCTAAAGATAACTAAAATACATTGCACTGAATTTGTTAAAATCCTAATACAATGGTAAAGCATATTTTAAATTTTAAGACCTGGTGTTTTCATTGGTTGCAAGTTAAGTATAATGAGGTTGCAGATAAGATGTTTGACTGACTGTTTAACCATAAGACAGTATACTTATCTAAACCTTATATTTATAAGGACACTTTGTCTTAAAAGGAAGGATCAGTTCGTTTTACTCTTGTTTCCCCTGATTGGACCCACAGACAGCCTGGAATTCTGCAGTCTCAGCAAGATCAACATGTTCTTGGCTAATGTAATGGACTTAAACAGAGCAGTCGGGGTCAGCACATGCTCACATAATTCTGAGAAAGGTCAGAACATTAAGTTCAGATCAATTGGATAGTCAGGCTTAAGTTTTAAGAAACGTATACTCATATATATATATAAAGTATATGAGGCCAATTTATTTTGTACACAGGGACTTCAGACTTCAGAACTGCCTTAATTCTTAATGGCATAGATTCAACCAGGGGTTCAAAACTTTCCTTAGAGATTTTCATCCATATTGACATGATATCATCATGCAGCTGCTGCAGATTTGTCGGCTGCACATCCATGATGCGAATCTCCTGTTCCACCACATTCCATAGGTGCTCTGTTGGATTGAGATCTGATGACTGTGGAGGCCATTGAAGCACAGAGAACTCATTGTCATGTTCAAGAAACCCGTTTAAGATGATGTGAACTTTGTGACATGGTGCATTATCCTGCTGGAAGTAGCCATCAGAAGACGGTTCACTGTGGTCATAAAGGGATTGACATGGTCAGCAACAATACTCGGGTGGGCTGTGGTGTTTAAACAATGATCAATTGGTACTGTCAACTGGGCCCTAAATGTGCCAAAAAATGTCCCCCACACCATTACACCACCAGCAGCAGTCTGAACTCTTCAAGATTCATCAGACCAGGCAACATTTTTCCAATCTTTTATTGTACAATTTTGGTGAACATGAAAACTGTATCCTCAGTTCCCTGTTCTTAGCTGACCAGAGTGGCACCCAATGGTTTTCTGCTGCTGTAGCCCATCTACTTCAACAAAGATTCGACGTGTTGTGTGTTCAGAGATGGTTCTGCATACCTTGGTTGTAACGAGTGGTAATTTGAGCTACTGTTGCTTTTCTATCATCTCGAACCATTCTGCTTATTCTCTTCTGACCTCTGACATCAACAAGGAATTTTCATCCATACTGCTGCTCACTAGAAAATGGCATAAATTAAATAAAAAAGTAAATAAAAAAATTAATAATTGTCATAAATGTAGAACATTCCAAAATGGCTGCATGAAGTATAACGCAATTAATATCCATAATACACTATATTTCAAATTACATCTCCACAAAAAAATGATAAATAATTGTTGGAAAGTTGTAAAAATACATAAGTAAGTAAATAAAAAATGAAAATGAATATCTGTCCAAAATAATGCACACAGCTGTTAATCATTACAACATTTTTGATGCAATTAATATCCATAATACAAAGTTGCTACTGTTTATAAAATTACAAAAACCGTAATATGAAAAGACATCTCAAATGAGTTATTGATGAAAACAACGTAGCACTGTAGCACCAGCCCAGGGAATGGCTGATGTGTGCTGACTGTAAACCTTCCAGTCACTCAGAAATGAAACTCTTTAATGGCCACACCAAGAAAAAAACAATTAAAAAAAACATCTTTGCATTTTACAATAATTTGGAGCAAAAATAACAATAATGTTTAATTTCTTATTCAAACAACCCCATACATTTTTAAACATAGGCCTCTTACAAGCAGTTGAGGTCACTGATGCCTGACCCCATTCTGACAAAATCAAGCACATTGTGATGCTTCACTATCTGTTACTTGTTATATGTTGCCATTATTAGCAACGGCTTGTGTTGCAGTGATGTTACTAACCAACCAAACTAAAATCCAGTTTGTTAGGTCTGCAGCTAATGAGATGAGATTGAAGAGTTCACATGGAATAATCCATGGGTAAAATAGGAGGTTTAAATCTGCAGAAACTAAAAGCAGGAATAAAGAGTCATGGCTCAGACTTGGCAGCCATAGGACTTTGCAAAGGTTCACTATCAACTGTTGTGACAACATTGTAAATATATTATATAAGAATATCAATTTGAATGGAGCAATGAAATCACTCAGAAATGATGTTTTTTGTTCAATCAATAGAAACTTTAAGCTTAATTGTAATGTAATCAAACACATTATAATGGAGATCGTGAGATCTTCATGACTTTAGACTAATCAGAAAAACTGTTGCAGCTTTTTTGCTTACCATAGTAAATTTAGCTGACAGACGTAAATGGCTTAACCTTTTGCTCTCCCACGCTAAACAGAAAAAAATATTACTAAGATAATGATAGATGAGCTCACCACATGATGATCCTGATGAATCAATGAAAAATTACACTGACAGAACCCTCTGCCATTCTTTTCCATTTTTGAAGCTTTTTTCAAGCTTGAGGAGGGTTTTGTAATTAGAAATAAGAAATAACAAGGCATGAATTTTCCAATGACCAGTAAATAAATCAGCCACTTCCAATTACAGTTATGCAAGAAAAAATTTAAGTAAGGCCTGTAGGTTTTGAGGTGAGGCCTCCATGAAGCAGACTACTTCCCTCCATCCCACAGATGCTTGGTCGAATCGAGATCTGTGGAATTCAGAGGCCAAGTCAAGACCTTGAACTCATTGTCATGTTCCTCAAACCATTCTTGAACATTTTTGCAGTGTGGCTGTGGCTTTCAGCAATGTTATCCTACTGAAAGAGGGGGAATTAAGGAATACCACTGCCATGAAGGATTTACCAGGGTGTACCTTGGTTGTTAACTTTTCTTATCCTGCACTTAGCCAACTGTATTTGCCTATGTAAATGTAGTGTAAATATTTAAAATCGATCTTTGAGGTGCTTAAGATAAGGACCAGATTAAAGCACTTAACAGAAACTGCATTTGAATTTGTGACTTTTTGTGGCATTTAATTCCAACATCCTTGTGGTAAAGTTGCAAGATATTTTCAAGTTTCCATGCTTGTGAGGGCCACCTGAAACACCCCAACAAAGAGCAAAGGTGCAAAAAAAAAAAAAAGATGAGGGGGAAAGAACCTCTGTATAGCAAAGGGATTCGGGACAGAGCAAAGTAAGAAGGTGCCTGAATTCTTTT
Organism: Arnoldichthys spilopterus; assembly: GCA_037974385.1. NCBI lineage: Eukaryota > Metazoa > Chordata > Actinopteri > Characiformes > Lepidarchidae > Arnoldichthys > Arnoldichthys spilopterus. Next base: position 6,341 of record JBBPDA010101745.1, read on the forward strand.
ATCAGTGCTTTGGCAACAGACTCTTACAGTCCATCTAAAATACATCAACGAATCACTTCATTGCGTCCACCTAATTGTATGTACATTTATTGTCCATTGTATCTGCTCCATTTATCATATTGGTGCACTTCAGTTTGCAGTTACATATTGTAGTCCACTTCTAAAAGTTAAATGCTCAAAAGTCATCAGTAGCAAGCAGTTACAACAAGGAACTTGTTGCTGTATTGAAAATTGTGAAGTTCATGGCATCCTGTCATTTCAGACTTTCTTAGCTTTTCATGATGACAGATTTGTTTCACATGGGTCTGTTTTTGTTGTAGAACCATTTTGTCACTACATTTTGACTTTACATGTAATCAGGAAACAAAAGTTTACAGCTGGTCCGAGTCTGTTACAACTGTTTCTATTAAAGATGGCTATTTAACTGGTGAAACCACTGGAATCTACAGTGATTGTCAGAATGCTGTCTTACGAGACTGCTAGGATGGGTACAGGCCTTAAAACAATGATTAGAAATACAATCCTAATGGACTTTTTTAGTCCATGTGCTACACACATTTTAGGTTTTCTCTGCTCTAGCATGTCCAAGAGAATTCAGACACCCACTCTAATTTGCAAATGTAGCTACTTCAAAGTGCATCCATTGCTGGAACAGGGCTTCAATTGCATTCACAGTTTGTATGATGTCCATAGAAAAGTACTGACCAACAGAACAGGACACTCTAAAGCTTTTGCACATGAGCCTATGCTCACCAAGCACAACAATAAGTGTTGACTAAATTGATATAAAACCCTCAGTATTGGGATGTGGGACAGTGGAACTGCATTCTTTGTAGTGAATGAGCTCCTTGAGTTGAGGGATGAATAGAGTGGCGTTTGTCATCCAAAACGTGTCCTACCATGACCTCATTAGTTCTCTCATGCAATCAGATCCTTACAGATTACTGGGTGAACTGGTGTCTGCCAGTTTGTGTATATGTGTACCTAATTAATTCACTTCTAAGGTTACATTTCAAGCACTTTATGAGGTTAAGTGGTTGTAGTGGAAGCTAGAAAACACTTAAATGTGCAGGACAGCTTGACACCTAGAGCAAAGTTTGGGGAAACACCACTTCAGAATGGTTGGAGAAAGGCTTTAAAGAACCGAGAAGGAAACCCACTGGCAAAGCTTTGTAGTCTGGTAAGTAAGTATTTGATTTATGTTGAGCTTTGTGCTAACCCCTCCACAGAGCAAAGCACAAATGACGTAAGCAGAGCCTTCAGTATTCTTAGTAAAGTGCCATTGCCAGGATTCAAGAGAAAGAACCATTCCATTATATAGATTATGTTTAGCCACTGGAACTTTCCTGTGCTTTCAGCTTTGAAACATGTAACATGTAGGCACGAAGCAGAATTTTTCACCGGGGACTAATGACCTGTATTTGCAGGCTCCACACGTCCAGCCTATTGATTTGCCCGCTCCATGATTCATGTAATCATAATGTGTGTGACCGAAACAGTACAGATGCTTTATAGTGGTTCACATAGAACAGAGCATGAGCAATTACACATCTGTTACAAAGGGCGAGCGAAGTGCTCTCCACACCGCAGGCATTGCTGGAGCATATCTTAGTTACCCGCATACGATTATGCTAATGACACTGACGGACGTGGCGATGAGTCATCAAATGCATTGATTATGCTGGTTGGCTCGATCATTAGTAAAGGACGGTGCTGACCTGTGAGCACTGTTCACTCCTACCAGTGAGCAAGAGAATTAATTGAAGCGGTGGAATGTTTTCTGTGTGCTTGTTACACATACCAGGTTGGCATATATTTACAAGCCATTAGTAACGAATTAGGAAAATGCACGCAAGATGCAAAAAAGAAAATGTATTTATGACTAGGCAAAAATCGTGGCAAAGCATTGAGTGAGGGAGATGTGAATTATTTGTCATTGTGAACACACTCAAGCACCACATCAAAATGTAACCTCTGCATTTAACCCATCACCCGTGCAGCTGCGGGCAGCTACTAACAGTGCCCGGGCAGCAGTGTAGTGGAACGGTACCTTGCTCAAGGGTACCTCAGTAGTGCCCGGGCTGGGACTCGAACCTGCGACCTTCAGGTCCAAAAGGCAGTGTCCTAACCACTAAGCCACCACTGCCCACAAAACCAAAAGTGTTGTTGTACATATCAAACTGTCATATTTAGGAATCGTTAATAACCAGATACAAAGAAATGCTGATGAGAGTATTGATGCCTATCCATGTTTGGAGTCCTGATTTTGCTGTTTAGATTAGCCCTGAAGCTATGGTCATCACTAACATTAGAAGTCAGTAGTCACCCAAATCTATTCCGTAAAACACCCAAAGCTTCTCTCAGTCAGAACTACAATCAGGTTTACTCCCAAGTATAAAGTGAAAGTGACTATTTGTCATTGTGAACACACTCAAGCACTACAACGAAATGTGCTCTATGCATTCAATCCATCACACGTGCATAGGTGGACCAGCGGGCAGCTATCAGCAGCACCCAGGCAGCATTGTAGGGATGGTACATTGCTCAAGGGAACCTCAGTGGTCCCCCGGGCCATGACTTCACCCTGTGACTTTCAGGTCGCAAGGGCAATGTCCTAACCAGTAGGCCTCCACTGCCACCACACTCAAGGAATTTGGTCAAATTCTGGTCATTATAGTGCTATTATAATTTATATTATGCATATACCAGACAAGCCAAACCCACTCCAACAATATCTAGCCCTTCATAAAGGTGGAGCAGACTCATGAACATGGTTTAGGGCACAGCATGTCTTTCTGTGAGCCAATAAAATAAACAAGACTTCAGATAACACCAGCTTAGGAGAGAACTGATCTTAAACCAGACCCCTCTACAATTATGATTGTCATTTTCCAAACACCAAACATGTCTTGGATGAGTGACTAGATCTGGTGGGTGCGTGGGTTTAGTTCTTTTATATCTTTCAGGCTTATTACATGCTAAGGCTTATTATTAAGTAATTGCATTGAAATCAATGCAAACTGAGTTTGCAGCAGCTCCTGGCCATTTAATAGGTTAAAGAAAAGTCCTGCAGCAACTGATTCCTTTTTCTACTTTCTCTTTTTACCTGAACTCACCTCAGTGTTCATGCTTTGACTTCAGAACCCCATGTACTTCAGAATCATTTACCAGTCACCCAAAAGACTGCCTACTGAGGAATAAAGTCTATCATCGGCAAGTAAGTGCCGCATTGTACACCATCTACACAACGATATAATGTATTACATGGACCTTTTAATGCTAAAATGTTGAGAAAAATGTACTTAAAAATATACTTAAATAAACTTTTTTAATTTACTTATTGTTTTATACGTATGTATGTATATCTACACATAAAACCCTCATAAATCTGTATATACCAATCAGCCAGAACACTAGAACCTCTGACAGCTGGAGTGAATGGCACTGATCATTTTGTTATCTCACCTGCCAAGGGATGGGATATATTAGGCAGCAAGTGAACAGTCAGTTCTTGAGGGTGTTGTGATGGAAGCAGGAGAAATGGACAAGCGTGAAGGTTTGAGCCACTTTGACAAGCGTCTTATTGTGGCAGCTTAAGGAAGGACAAGCAGTGGACCACCAACAGGGTCAGGGGTGCCAAAGGCTTATTAATATACTGGAACTAAAGGCTAGGTCATCTGGTCCAGTGAGAAAGAAGAAAGTTAGAAAGAATGTGACAGAACACACAGTGCACTACAGACATAATATAAGACAGGTGTATATATACTATACATATACATTTATATGCACTGATCAGCCATAACATTAACACCACTGACAGGTAAAGTGAGTAAAGTTGGCTGTCTAGTTTTACAATGGCGTCTTTTTGTGATGGCTAGACAACTAAATCAGAGCATCTCCAAAACGGCAGATTTTGTGGAGTGTTCCAGGTGTGCAGTAGTTAGGTGGCAGGGTAATGGGCACCCAAGGCCAGCCTATACCTCTTTTGCACTTGTGGTTAGATGCTTACTGCATTTCATTGGCTCTGTATCTGTACTCTGCACAGTGCCAATAAAGCAGAAGCTAATCTAATCTACATTTTGTTGTGTGTACATTTGAATCAAGTCAGTTCACTGCAGCACTTTTTTTTCAGTAACAGAAAACAAGCATGCTTTTTTTTTTTCAGTTCTTCAGCGTGTTTGTTCTGAATAAACATCAGAAACGTTGTTCCAGGAGGCGGCCGTCCCATCTGCAGACATCGATCTGGCCACGGGGGGAAGGTCTACCATGTTCTTCAGCCTCCCTAATCCCCTCAGCTACAGCTGGACCCTCGTCTCCCCAGAACACATCAAAACAACAACAAGGGCAACAGCAATATGTTCCTGCCTCTGCGCTCCCGAGCTCCTCACACACAGGAAAACAATGCGGAGCAGCTGGGGACATCGGCGCCTGCAGCTACTGCACCTACTCGCCCTCTTAACGCTCATCATAACCATAAGTCCCGATTCTCATTCCCTCTCTCTCTCTCTCTCTCTCATCTTCTTTCTTTCGTCTCTTTCTTGATCTCTTTACACTTTATCCGTCTTTGTTTTCCATCCTCTCCTGTCCTTCTTCTGTCTGTCTGTCTCTCTGTCTGTTAGGGATGTAAATCACGAGTTTCATCATGATTTGACCCTACATTAATTACATTAGCCAAAGATCATTTTCAATCTCTGACTGCATTTTACACACAATCTGCTACATCTCCATGAACTCACATGTGCAAACAAATTATAATGTGAATATTTTATTATTAACACATGCAGCAGTCTATTCATAAGAAAAATTAGCTTCTCAGTACAAAACACCGTTCATGGTAAAAAGTCTAATTAACCATAGAATGATCACACACTTCGATTTTATGTGTCACATCAATGCATCAGATCGTGTGCTATTTCAGTCTGTGCCTTGATACAGGTGGATTTATTGTTACATGCCTGCAATCTATCTATCTATCTATCTATCTATCTATCTATCTATCTATCTATCTATCTATCTATCTATCTATCTATCTA
>JBBPDA010101786.1:0-11371 GCA_037974385.1 Arnoldichthys spilopterus
ATGATCCAGCGATGATCTTGTATGTGAGCACCAAGGACTTGAATTTGATGCGAGCGGAGATGGGGAGCCAGTGCAGGCAGTGAAGAAGTGGTGTTACGTGAGCACGTCTCGCATTCTGTATCCTCTGGAGTGGCTTGATTAACGGGACATATTTTTGCTTAACAGTGGTTAGCGTCTTGGAAATCTGCCATGTAGGCCATGTTTTTACGTATTATAAAAACGTAAACCTTCATTTAAAAACTGCATTTTGTGTTCAATTATGTTATCTTTGACTAATAGTTAACGGTTTTGATGAGCAGAAACATTTAAGTGTGACAAACATGCAAAAGAATAAGAAATCAGGAAGGGGACACACAGTTTTTCACACCACTGTATGTGTGTGTGTGAATGGTAAATGTAAAACTACAGCAAAAATAAATAAAGAACAGAAGTGCTTAGTGATATTTTTATAACTAAGTTCGGAACTCAAAAACGTGTATAAAAGAGTGTATTGTTACAATCATTATTCAAACAGTTCAATATACAGCAAATTCCTCATACAGAACCGTGAACAATTTAATGAGTGAACCAGCACAGTGATTCTGTGGGGAAGTGTTTGGACAGTTAGAGCCTAAAAAGTTAAACACTTAAAATATAGTAAACAGTGTGGTTTTTTAAATGGGTTAAAGTATCTGGTTCACTGTTTACTGAAGCAGGTTCATAATCCAGTTGCAGTTTCTGAACACACTTATGGTTCCATGGTTTAAGACAATGGTTCCCCACCCTGGTCATGAAGCCCCATGCTATGGTCTATATGTGCTGTTTTTTTGTTTGTTTTTTTGTTTTTTTTATTATGTAAACAACCACTTTAATTATGAAAAGTATTTTTCTTTACTGAATTAAGTGAATAGAAGCAGAAAAATATGTGCAGATCAAGGTTCCACGATCAGCCCACCAGTGTTGAACATATTGTATCTTTCTAAAAAGACCCTTCTTAAGGTAAATGGTCAGTGAAGCAGTGTGATGAAAATGTTTTTTTGTTACATAAAAATGATCTATTTGTAGCTATGCATTGCTTTATCCTTCCCATTCTTTCCCCACAACAGAATGTTTTTTTTTCTGTGAACCACATTGACAAGTCTGCATCACCTTATCTGATGTAGTCTGTGTGGAATAATAGTCTTTTTATTTTGTGTAGCTGATCTAGCAGCTTCAGAAACAGCTCCAGTTCTAAACTGAAATAAGCAGAATTTGACACCAAACATGTCTTGGCTGACCAGCTGCATCAAGGGGCAAGTGGGACATTGTATGTTATTTATTTATTTATTTTGTTTGTTTATTGAACAGAACAGAAATATACATCGCAGTTATTGTATTATAGCTGTAATAGCTCAAACATTGCAGCATATTTATTTAAAAAGAAGAAATCAGAATATAGAGGCCTTTTAAAACTGGGGTCACTCCCCAGAAAACCTTAAATTAAACAATTAAACATTGCTGTTTTTATCCCATAGGTCCAGAACATATAACTGAGTGAGATAAAGCAGATAAACATAAGACAAGAAAAAAACACAATACATACCTGGATGTTATGACCATTTATAAAGTAGTATATGAGTGTAAATTTGTTGTGCATTCTGGTTTGCTCAGCAGATGTGGTGGTGGAAAAAAAACATACATACGTTTATTGACTCCAGAGTACACTCTTAGAGAATCTGCCATCAGAGTATATTTAGCATGGAAAACTGAAATACCACGCAAAAGAATAAGGAAACATTTTTGTTATTACACTTCCCAGCAGAAAAGGCTGCTCTGTGAGACACATCTCAGATCTAAATTAGTGCAGTTTAACATAAATTATTCCTATTTTATCCAGAAAGCCTCAAAAGCTGTTACTAAAATAAAATGTGAATGAAATATTGAGCTTTTAAACAATAGGTTTTGAAGAAGAGAACAGAAAAGAAAAAAGAAATATAAGGTTTATACTTCAGCCTTTGGCCTAATGGCATCAGTCAAGGTGCTGTATGTAACTGGCTCTTCAGATGGAGAATTGCTCAGCTTTAAACACACACACACACACACAAACACACACACACAGAGTCACCTTTTTGTGTACAATTTCATTAATTCACATCCAAAAAACTTCATTGAACATAGTCTTGTGGAGGGTCGTGATCTTGTAATGAGGATGCACATTTGGGTGTAACTGTTTTCATGTTGCACCATTTTGCTCTTTTCCATCAGGAGCGTAAAAATTTGGCTTGGGTGCAAATCCAATCTGAATACAATTCTTAACAAAGGTGCCAGTTCTTTCCACATCACATTTACTCAGGCTGTACTGTCAGAACAGAGGAAGCCAACAGCCACTGTACACCCATCAACAACTTTTATCACTAACCCAGTGCCACTAAAGCTAAAGTACAGTCTGGTTTGATGTCTGCAAACTTAAGTCACACCCATAGACTAATGACAGACTCCTTCTGAGTCTAAGGGGCAGTATTGACAAAGGTCAGGCCATGTCAGCCCCTAATTTAGGCTCTGTCTACATGAGGCACTGGATTGGTTAAGAAATCACCCCAGTACAAAGGTTCTCAAATGTGGACCTTGACGCAGATGCGTCTGGACTTAATAATCACCAGTAATTAACTGAACTGTTGATGTAACAGATTGGAGTAATACCTAACGGTTATTACAAAATCTAGGACTGGAATATGGATCTGTACTAATAAATCTGCATAAACACCCTCTTTTAGCCTAAAATGTCTCATAATTGTCTTTACTGAACGTTCTTGTTATAAGATCACGTCTAGTCTGACGAGACTACAGTGACTATATATTATTATTGTTTCATGTTTGCCAAACCTGAGTGCCTTGATTCCACGATGTCTTCATGTCTTTGTTGAAAATAACTAAACTGTATGATGAGTCTGGGGCTGTCTGTAAAAAAGAACAGTCATTACTGTGTTATGTATTTATTTCACAATCATGACTAGTATGCATAATTAGTTTAAGCAGCATGATTTCAGACATTACTGAGTTTATCATCAGTCAGAGCACTTACTGTGTTTTCATCCCATCCCGTCTTTCGCTCTCTGACCTCAGACTGACTGCCCTCTGTATCTGCTGTATTAAATAGAAAGTGAAAAGCTTAGTAAAGTTAATTTCTAATGATTTATTCGGATTGTGTGTCTTCTTATCAAATCTAATAAAATGTACACTTAGTTAAATATTAACTATGATCTTAACATACACAAATAAAGACACCTTTTTGATCAATTTGAACTGTATGTCTGAACCAAGAACCATCACCATGTGGCTATCCATACGATTAGAGGGTAATCCTAATTTAATATTCAGATTAAAGTTTGATTCCTTGTCTGGGCAAGCATGCCATGCTACACACTGTTTACATTGGTGTTCATGATGAACCTTTTAAAAGTTCAAATAACCTTTTTATGAAAAGTTCAGATAATATAAAGCAGCATTTCCAAAAATGTTTCTTGTAAGAAGCAATGATCAAAAGATGTGTTCATGGACCAAACATGTAAAGGAACATAGATTGATTTACACAAACAGACATGATTTACACAAAAGTTTGGACATAACAGTTTGTTATGTGTTTGGTATTATCATTACAAAGCAAGAAAACTCCAAATGCATATGTGACATATGTGATATATGTTGCGTGCATGAGCAGCATAAATGCATCTCCCAATAGCCTCTAGAAAATGGTGCCTGCGCCATTAAGAGCTAGCTGACGTGTGTAAATGTGTACTTTTTTAACTTTCGCGAGTGCACATGCATTAGGGAGAACTGGAAGCGCCAGCGTCGAGGCAGTGTGAACTTCAGGCAGACATCCTAACCTGCAAAAACTCATCGGGAGGTCCCCCCAAGCCACTGTCTTGTGTGCATGCCCTAGTTTGCTTACTGTACTTTCTGGGATATTTTATTCAATTTGTGGGCATCAGGGAGCTGCTATCAATATGTGGGAGACTCCCAGATCTTCTGGGAGACTTGGGATGTCTGACATCAGGCCTCCTTCTGCTGTGTAGCTCGGTTAGTGACTTTGTTTAGGAACATGGAGAAACCGTGGCTAAAACTGTATTGGATGTTTTGGGTGTGTGAGAGGTGCTCTGAAGGTGGGCTCGTCTGACTTTGTTGCCTTTTGTTTGAGTTGCCAGGTTTGACTCCACTGTGTGAGCTATGAGAGAAGATTTACTGATGTCTTTCTGTCTTTGTATGGATGTGCAGCGAATGCTGAACTGATTTGTTCATTACAGCGTATGCGATTGCAGACTGCAAATGTCCCCGTGTTGGAAGGTTAGTCCACATAAAAGTGAGTGATGACTATTGTAGTTTGTTTTACTGTCTTTTCCCCCCTTTAATCAGTTTGTGGTATTTAACCAGTGTTTAACCAGTGAGTTCCACTGCCGTATTACTTTTCTACTGTAAAGCCATTATTTTGTTGGACTGCATACACACTGGAAAGTGCTTCAGATTGATTCGAATTACTTATTTAAGTTAAAAGAATCCTTTGTATGGAGTTTTATTTTTCTTTATTGGAAGTTCTTGTTCCCCAATGAATGAGTAAAAGGACTTTTCTGTGTTTCTGTGTGTTTTATCCCGGGCCACAAATAAGGTCTAGGTTTCTTATTTATTTGAACATGCAACCTTCAAATGTTGCATTTTTATCTAGTGTTGATAGAGTTGATGTAGTTTTTGCTTTTAGCAGGGTTTCAGTTTGGTCCACGTAGGCTACATTAAAACAATCACAGCTTAAGGCCAACCCTCCCAAAAGCAAGGTGAGTGGAGTTGGTTTTTGTGAAACTTGGTTCCACAGTACATTAATTGTTACACAGGGATAATGACACATAGAGTAATACTGACCGTGTTTCTTTCTCAAAATCCAGGTTACGCCAGCCAAAAGTGTCAGGAGCAGAATCACGATTAAGCAAACAGCCATGGTCTTGTGATCTTTATGGACATGAAGAAACTGATATTGAATTAGGAATTTCACAATACCCAAATGTAAAATGCTTTACTTAAGCTCCAATGTGGGCCAGAATCTTTACAGAATTGTGCCTTTGCATGAACATGTCATGTAACCATAAACTACACCATTTGCATTTTCTTTATATAATAATTTTGATTTTTTATTAATTTAATATCTGATTAATTCATGTGTACAAAAGATCTGCAAGTGAAGAGAGGAAGAAAGTAAAGGACATTACTCATTAATTGGATCAAACCACCCTGAAAGAGAACTAAAAAGAGAACTGCTTAATAAAGAAAGCAGAACCTAAGAGCATTCTCACTTTACACAGATCCACAATGCAAAAAACTAACACTGAGACTAAAACTATAGCAAATTAACAAATTTAACAGCAATGTGCCTGTAAGTAGAACCTCATTCAAAGAGGAAAGTCATGTACAATCCACGTTTCCAGGAAAGTTGGGAAATTCTGTAAAATGCAATAAAAAAACAAATAAGAAACTTTGATTTGAAAGTTATCTCAAACCTTTATTTAACTGACAAAGTAAAAAGAAAAGATTTCCAGTGTTTTCACTACTTAATATAAACAAATTCAGAAATTGTTGCTTGCAACAAAAAAAAAGTAAGGAAAGTCTTTCATTTTTTTACTATTTTTATATTAATTGTTGCTGTTTTTAACATTCAAGATGTTTATTAAGTGAAACGTTTACCCATACATTGCATGATATAATATTTAACTGTGGTTGCCATTGTCTGATTTTCCTCTTCGTGATGTGCCTCTCTCACTGCATTCCCTGAATGTTTTCACCTTGTGCTGAGAAATGCTCTCAATGCAACGTGAAAATTTGTTTTCGTATCATTCGCATTTTGCCTATCCCAGTATTTTTTTGTGTTGTAGTCATCAAATTCAAAATTGATTACATTTACAATATACATCCTGGTCAGCCAAAACATTCAAGGTAATTTTAATAATGGTTCAAGATCATTTACAAACTGCAGATTTTTTTTGGGGGGGGGGGGGGGTCTACAAAATGTCCCAACCTTTCTCAAAGATGCGTTTTGTAGTATGGAGATTATGTTCTTACCTGAATGTCTTTCAGTGATGGTGAGATGAACAGGAATCTGCAGATTTCCAGTTTTACACCAGTACCAACCAGCATCACTCTTCTGCAGTCCACTCATCTCCACACTGAAGGATTTTCTCCCATCATCACTGATCTCCACTGCTGAATTCTGTGATGTGTTAGTCCTCCCCACTGTGTAGCACTTCTCATCTTTCAGTATGCACCACTGTTTCAGGTTATACCTGTATCCAGCACTGTAGAGACACTGGACACTAACATTGCCTCCTTCCTGACCACTCACACTGCTCTCCACCACAGACAGATCAGCTTCTGTACACAAAACAGACAATTTTGATGTCAGGATTATTTATAAGCAATACAAGAAACTCCACTAAATACAGTGATATGACAATACTCACTATGAACTGTTTATAATTTAATACCTGATTTTACTCCGATACAAAACTGATCATTTTTATCTGGCTCGAATATTCCTCCAATCTCCACAACACACCAGTACGATCCAGTGTTTCCACTCTGCAGATGTCTCATAGTCACAGTGAAGAGACTCTGAGCTGGGTAATCGGTCACTGTCAGTTTATCTTGTGTAGTATTTACATAAGCCAGAATTGTACAGTAATTGAATGCTGCAGCTGCATCATAACACCAGTATTTTTTATGGTGTATATACTTTCTATCATAACTGCACGGGATGGTGATCGATGCTCCAGTCTGAAGAGATAAATCCTTACAGCTGTCAGTGCCTGTTAGGACAATAGATAATACAGTCACACATTTCTGTTAACACTGTACATGTGATTTTTCTACAAGATTGTTAAAGGGTAAGAACATGAAATGGAAAAGTAGCTTACTTGGAATGAAGAAAACGAACATCAGGCAGTAGCGCATGATTAGTTCCTGCATTGAACAACACCATGTAGCTCTCACTTCCTCATATCTGTGTTAATTTCTGTTGTTCTCTGTAGAGAGAAAATGTGCTGACTCCATGTGTGTGGGGGCAACCCAGTATTGCGCAATTGCAAGTGTTGGACTGAGAAAATCATGGTGGAGTTGATTGATGTCCATCATCAGTCTGTAGTGATTAGGTAATTCAGTTTACAGAGGCTTTGTGGTGAGCAGAGGAGTTAACAGGATGTGTTAAAGCAGGAAACCTGTATAGTGATGTAAACTTCAAGGTTCCACCTATTCACAAGTATCATGAACATTAATAAACCTGAATGAGTGTTTTGTGTGCAGTGAAATGCGTTTTTAGCCTCTAGGCTCTGCTGTCATTGCTTTTATTCATATTTTCATTATGGCCACCTGCATTTACTGTGTGAATGCTGAGGCCTGTATCCTGCTCCTAACACCCCTGATCCAACTGATCAGCCTGTGACACACACTTACTCTGCTGTTGTAGGTGTGTTAAGACAGGTAAAGTACTGCAGTATCTGCAGACCAGAGTTTTGGAAACAGTGGAATAGATCATGTAGTGAGGTGCAGAACTGAGATCTTTTTTACCTGTGGCCATCAGACCGTATAACTCTTCTCTGCTCCGTCTGAGGGACATTTAGTTACAGCTATTGCATCTATAAACATAATACATGCAATACAACAACTAACTACAACCTTACTTCACTTATTATATTCTTATCCATAAATTACTGATCATACTTCACTACCTCATGCTGTCACTAGCAGATTTTTATTATTATTATTACTATTAATCACTATGTCACTTTAGGCCTGTTTGCACATCTGTCCTGCTGTACATATGCTGCACATTTTATGTATGAATACCACAAATGTACATACCTGCACAGAGTTTTATAAGTTAAATCATACTTTATCTGCACTTTATATAGGTATATTTTTTTGTAATTTTTAATTTTAGTGTTTCTGTTTCTGCACTGTTTCTATCATTGTTTCACTGAGCATGTAAATGGTACAGGAATTTCCCTCAGGATTAATAAAGTTATTCTGATCTTAAATCAGTTTGGTACCGAATCAAGCAGAAATATTGCTTTGGCTAAAGTTCTACTAGGATTAGTGATTTATTCTACCTGTACCCACTGCCCACAACTGTTTTCCATTTTGAATATAGTCATTGCTAAGTTATTTAACTGCATTACATCAAAAGCAGCACACTATGAGTAAGTGGTAAGAATAAATCTCATCACGGAAGGACAAGACACTATAAAATACAGTACAAATGTATTGGACTTGTAGAACTGCTGTTCAATGACATGATCACTAAAAGTATGTGTTCAAAGGCCATTCAGAGGTCAGATGTCTTAGGAACTAAGACTAAGACTAATTAGGAACCAAGGCTCAGAAGGGGAACCCACCCTCCTCTGGTCGACACCATATAGCAATAATAGACAAAAGAATAAATCTGTAATAGTAATAATGCATATGGACTCTTCTCGGTAGAAGTGAGTGGGTTCCAGCGGTAAGAACTTCAACCAGAAGCAGGTTATCAGGATGGGTCAGGCTGGTCCAGACAGCAGGATGGGACAGGATCACTGGTATCTCAACAGAGCAGCTCAGGTATGAATGTACAGGTGCCTTAAACCAACATTTCACTTCCTGCTATTGCTGAGTAAGAGAAGAGTGAGCAGCAATATTTAAAGAGGTTTCTTGCTCCCTGTGCAAGTGTTGTTCTCTCTCTGACTGAACGAGGAAAAGATAAAAACTCACCTGTTTTGCTGCTATAAATACAAAACCTTTCTGGGCTGCGGTAATGAAATCAAAGTTTGTGTTGAACAGAGCCATTTTTACATAGGATTTAGACATAAACATGAAATATACATTGTGAGGTGACATCAAATAGTGATACTGCATTAACTTTAAGACTAGATCTATAAACCTCAGCCAAACAGCAACTAGACTGGACTTTGTGGCAACATCTGTTGTAAAAAACTGCAATATAAATAGAACTTAACTGAATTGAATTGAAGAACTAAAGAAGCTGGATTATGTTCCAAACCCAATGGCTACAGCATGGTGAATTACCCCCTGTTCAGTAATAGCAGCACATTTTGATGCTGCCCCCGTCCTGGCCTGGCACATCCACTGTGACCCTCTGATCAATGATGTTCCTTCAGAAGCCACTGTAGTGTTAGTGACATGACAGGCACCTGTGATACAAGACTGAGAGCACGTGTTTCTATTTGTAACTAAACCTCTGTTGAGAACATGTGTTTCTATTTGCTTTGTGACTAACAAAACTGTTCAGATGAGAAACGCAGCAACACAATGACACAACATCTTTAAGAATTAAGTACGTGTAGTAACAAAACGATGCATACACCTCAAAAACCAACTACTCTACTGTACAAGAAAGTACATAAGCTGTAAGTGAAACAAAATCAGTATTGGACTCTGTATTTACTTGGTATCAGATCAATACCAAATTTTGCAGTATTGCACACCACTGGGGGCAATGAGTCCTGATTATGAATTTCCCTCTGCTTTAAGTACCTCCAGAGAGTAATTGGTCTTGCTGAGCCCTCTAGTGGCCACAAATAACGGAACAATCAGTGCAAGACTGTTACACTATATAACTGAACTAAAACCTGACTGTACATTTGTTTTTAAGCTGGAAAATATACAGTCAAATGCACAAGCTCAAGCACACTCTGTCAAATCACGTGTTAGGCTGAGTTCCTAACTGACAATAAACTGACATATGGTTGCAGTGAAAAGCCCTGAGCGTGAAATTTGGCTACTGGGTAACAGCCACAGACCACAGTGAGCTGAGTTAAGTGATCATGAACTGCACAAAAAATGTTTTATTGCACTCGCAAGCATATATTTATGGCAAATATCATGAGTGCGAGAGAAAGTCTCGCACACACATTTTGTACGGTTGGGAAATGAAAGAGTTCAACACAACTGAAAAGTAAAAAAGTCATGTAAAAAAATACAACAGGAGAGTTCAATCAGCATCACCACACGTCTTGATTGGCAACTATGCAGAAATGTCCATCTTCTGGGTAGGCCTTGTGTTTGGTAAATTTCTTCTGTTAGTTTATTCAGGATATCAGACTTGATTCAGGAGCTGACTGTCAACAATTTTAGGTTCACCTGGTACTCAGAATTCCCCTTCTCTAGCTGCAGCTCCATGTCATATAAAAAGATTTGTGAACAGAAACGTCTGCTGGCCACTGTTTATTCAGTGATGACAAAGACTCAGGACATTAGAGAATAATTGTGATATTTATTGTCACTAAATCAAAGTCATCAGACTTAAGTGAAACAAAATGAAATGTGATCCGAGTGGCACTGATCATAGGTGGATTTTTTTTTTGCTGTTGGATCACCTTGATTGGCCCCAAATTCTGAAGATCAGTGATAGAATTCAATTCAAAGTCGGTTCCAAAATCTTAATCCTTGTACGGCAGCCTGATGTTGCCCTTTAACCCAAATGCAATGTTTGTCCTGCTAAGAAGATCTAGTGACTTTGGTATGTCATTTGGAAGAGTCAGTTTTTCAATAATACTCTCCACAAAAGTCAACTTCAGTCTTGTAGGCATCAAACCAGTCCTGGCAGTCTGAGAAGAGATCACAAGCACAGTTAGTGAGGTTCAGCATGTGAGGCAAATCCCCTTAGGAGCATAAATGACAACTCTGTAATGTTTGCTTCCCTGAAGTGAGAGACCATTTATTGTAAAACTGTTTTATTAGATGATACGTTTTGGCAAAGTGGACCTAATAAACTAGTAGCCGGGCAGACAGTAAATGATAAAACAGGAACAACTATAGCAAAGACATGATGATAATTCTTATTATTCACGTTAAGCTATGTCAGTGAACCGACTTAACAAAATGACAAATGAGTGAACATCCCTTTCCCAATAGCATCCGCAGACTAGATTCCATACTCAGCCTTAATACTGGCTGTGTTAAATTAGGTACATGCTTAGGTACATGCCTAGGTACATGCTTAGGTACATGCTTAGTCTGCTCGTTATTTCATTGTTTTTCACACAAAAAAACAAACAACCTGCTTGATTATTTAAAAATGAGCTGCATCTTACATTTAATTATACAGTGGATGGATGAAAATACAGAAAGAAAGAGATCTAGTACTAAGGAGCTGAAAGGAAAACGATCATTGAACATTAATATTTATATTTAAGTGGGATCACTGTAGGCTTCCCCCCTGAGTAAGATAGCTATATCTCACAGTATTTTGTGATTTTAAATGTTAGTTTTTTGGGTAATGTTTTGGGTTACATCATCAAAAAGTCCTTAATTATGCAGAGGTTTGTTTTGGGCTGAACATGTAATGAATCTGCATGTTACTAAAACAAGTTGCTACCCAGTTAAT
>JBBPDA010101805.1:0-11371 GCA_037974385.1 Arnoldichthys spilopterus
GCCCAGGCTGGGACTCAAACCTGCGACCTTCTGGTCCCAAAGGCAGTGTCCTAACCACTAGGCCACCACTGCCCACGATCACAATATTTTGAGAAATTTCCCTAATATGCAATATGTCACTATATGTATTAATATAGAACAAAGGAAAACGAGCCAACAGTGCCATAATTTTTCTAAAAATTCTAAAAAATAAATGATTCTATGCCATCATCAAAGATCCCTCTCTGAAACTCGTGTAATTGCACAGAACACTTTTTTACTGAGAACTTTTTGTCCCATCAATAATTCTCTCTTATGCTAAAGCAGTTATGTTCATACAAAAAATCAGGAGTTTACACAAAATCCAGAGTTCTCTGTGTAAGTGTTATTTTGATTGACTTTTCTTCCTTTTCATCTGAATGTTTTGAAGTAGATCAACAGGCTGCAAGAACTAGGTGTATTTTCAACTTTCTGCAGTTTTGTTAAATTGGAATTTTTGTGAATCCATTGATTGGCAGATGTTTCTTCACCAGTATGTGAACAGGTCAAGAGCTTATATACAAAAAGCATTTCTTCACACTGTGTTTTCAACTTTTCTTTAGTTTTTTTGATTTGGAACTTGTGAGAGTCTGATTGATTGGCCGATATTTCTTATCCAATATGAAGCTGTGGTTAAAACAAACCTTCTTTCATCTGCAGTGTGTTTGAGCCCCATGGTTAAATCTCTGAAGACTTAAAGCAGCACTCTTAGGTCAATTCACAGACCATACACAAACATTAAAACCATAATGCATTTGTTTTTGAGTAAATCACTAGCTGTGAGTGAACTGGTCTAATGAGTGTTTGTCTGTGAACCTGTTGTGAGTTTTTTTTTTCATTCCGAGCACTGTAATGTTGCTATAATGAATAGGCCCATGACAAGACAAGATGATTGTTTGATTGCATTTATTTGAACTTGCTTTCTGGAATAATTTTCCTCAGATTGTTCCTAAAGAAAATGCTCCTTAACAATAACCCATTAAAATGAGTAATGTTTGTTTATTTGAGCTTAAGCTGTTGGAAGCTACTAGGTATTGACTGCTAGAAAGTGAGATAGCTAATTTAAAGCTAAGCATTACGCAGCCTGTATTTTAATAGTTACTTTCAATAAACAAAAGATCATTATCAGGGCTGATCACAGCATTGTTAACTGATCGGGATCAGCTCTAGCATGTAGCGGTCTAGGCCTGAGCCAGTTTGTGGCTGGACACCGTTAGCAGAGTGGACGTGTTTTTATATTGAAAAACTAAACTAAACGTGAGCGTTTTGCGAGTAGTAGTAACAGAGCTGCTTTCAATACTTCCAATTTTATTAGACGCCTAAAACCACAAACAGATGGAATACAGTGAGTTCACTCTGGTCACTTAGGAAAATGCGGCACAGAAGTGACGCATACAGGACTAAACATTTACAGAAGAGGAATTTCCTTGAGACAGCAACACAGTCGAAAAACGTGTGGTAGACAATAAAAGTTTTCTTTGTATTTTGTAGCTTTTGAAGCCACGATTTGCCCAATGATACTACATTTTCCATACTGCCCTATAGCCTTACTGCACACCGGCTTGACTCCACATTTGCGTTAAAATGTGCAATATTGAATGCTGGTCTCTTTTGTGGATCTCACTCAGCAGTGTGTGTTAAACAGGCAGTCGAGGAGATGTTAAGCCTTTAAGAAATAGACAAAAAAGGCGTCCTTTTTTATTTTGTGGTCAATGTAAGAAATATGGAAAAAGACACATTTGAGGTAAAAATGAGTGTCTGTTTTCTCAGCGCCGCATTAGACCTATTAGACGCATTTTCTAAAGAAAATATAAATAACGGATCAGGACTCAGTATCGGCAGATACTGAATATTAAATGGCTTGGATTGAGATCGGGGGTAAAAAAAATATGATCGGGACATCCCTAATGGGAAATGATTGGAACAGGAGGCCTAGTAATTACATCACCTAGCAAAGAAATGCTAACAGCAGTGTTTGTGCATTGTCAGTAAGCAAAATCTGTTATGCTGGAGCTGTTTTCTGAATAACAAAATTCTGTACAGAAAACATTCAGAACGTTCTTTG
This sequence comes from Arnoldichthys spilopterus, assembly GCA_037974385.1. Lineage (NCBI taxonomy): Eukaryota > Metazoa > Chordata > Actinopteri > Characiformes > Lepidarchidae > Arnoldichthys > Arnoldichthys spilopterus. Next base: position 2,084 of record JBBPDA010101805.1, read on the forward strand.
ACTGAGTGAAAAGGCACATGTGACAATATTGTGGATGGTTCATGGACGGTGTCAATTTCAAGTTCCATTAACCTCGGTCTGACTTCAAATAACGTGTGCAGTCAAGAAGATCAAGGCGGTGGGCACCTATTCCAGATGAGGCTGTAACCCTATACATCTTACAGCTCGGTGTACAGAGCCATGAATTCTGGCCATCCGTGAAGGTGCTTTATGGTCTTTTTGTGTGTGTGTGTGGGGGGGGGGGGGTTCCCCCCAGTATATCTACACTGCATGACAAAAGTTTGGGAACATCTAGCTTTTCAAAATGCTTTTAGATAAATAAGCTTGTTTTCTTTGTTGATTAGCAATAATTTCATATAAGCCAGGTTTATTTAGAGGAAAACTAAAATTTTAAATGGATTTTAAATCTATTTAAATATTACATACACTGGAAAAGCATATTATTCTACAGGGGCTGTTTATCTCTTTTTCACCAGGAAGATGATATGGTCTGAGCAAAACTTGCTCTTTATAGCTTGGAAAATATTTCTACAAACTAAAAATGTGAATATGAAAATGAGTCACAAATATATGTAGGTGTGTGTGTGTGTTTAAGGGTGTATATGTAGGTGTGTGTGTGTGTGTTTAGGGGGGTATATGTAAGTGTGTGTGCGTTTATAAGGTAGTATATGTAGGTGTGTGTGTGTAAGGGCGTCTATGTAAGTAAGTGTGTGTGTGTGTGTAAGGGCGTCTATGTAAGTGTGTGTAAGGGTGTGTATGTAAGTTTGTGTATGTGTTAGATGGAACAAAAGAAAGCAAGGAAAACACATATGCGATGTTAAATCAGAGTGGACATGTGTCTGACCGAGTGTGTGTGTGAGTCAGAGAGAGAGAAAGAGAAGGAGGGTGTGGGGGGAGTGTGGGAGCATGTGAGGGAGAGACGGAGCCAGATAAAGAAAGAGCAGAGAAGCAGCAGCCTCTTTCCAGGGCAATAATTGTTCCCTGGGGTGTGTGTGGGAGCGTATGTGTGTGTGGATGGGACAGGTGCAGGGACTGACTGTGCTCTCGGCTTCATGACTAATGGTGCGCAGAAGAAGAGAGGATGGGATGAGTGTGTGTGTGTGTGTGTGGGGAGGACGGGGGCGTTTCAGACTGACCCGGAGGAGTCTGGCTCCATCATTAAACCTACATGGAATATCAAAGCCTTACAAATGAGACAGCAAATGTACAGTTGTAAGACCTCTTTAAAGGGTCTAGGGTCTTCAGATTTATGCAGTTCACCTCAAATGTAGACATGTTTGCTGTACCAAATTTACTTTTTCAGTTTTGCAGTTGAACTTTGAGGCAAATGGAGGTGTTTCTAGGTGTATAGCCCACAGTGGCAAAGCAGTACTTGAAGTCTGTACTTTGTTTATGTTCCTTTTACCCTCGTCATTGTATTGTGCACAATCTAAAATGTTCCCCCACATCGGACTTGAAAGACAGTGTTGCCTTTTCAAATGTGCTTCTCTCTGTTTTGCTAGCTCTCGCCATTGTCACAATAGGACTGAGAAAGTATTTGTTTTTAGTCTCTCCTCTCTTCTTCAACTCGTACCTGCATACAGTGCGCTGATAGGCTCCAGGGAAATTCTGACAGGCTTTAGAGATGTTCTGTGTATCTGAATGTACAATATTCTTATTGTGTTGCAGACCATATGCAAGCTTAGGAAAAGACAGGCACATTGTACAACCACGGTACCAAACATATCAAACGGTTCACCAACCGTGTACTGTTGCATCCCTAATGCTAACCAGTTAGCAAAATGCATACACTTACCTCAAACCATGCCGAAGTCTTGAGTAATATCAATACACTTGCTTATGTGGTTTTTGACACCGTATGACATATTGCTATCTACAAAATCAGAAGCTGATGCTTCCAGGTAGCACTGTAGTTTTATGAACTATGCAACATATTTTTGTCAATTTTATTAAGAACAGTGTGTGGCACATTGTCAGAAATCACATTAACGAGTGCATGTGAAATACCTTAACAACTTAATGTGGTTTAAGGTTGGTGTATGATGATATAGGCATGTTTTAGAAAATGATTAGTTTGCTATGATACTGATTAGTGGAAATACGCTTCCATTAGGTGTTATCAGCATTGTAGCTCCAGTGCAAAACTAAAGAAAAAGACTTAATTTGGGGCAGATGGAAAAACAGTTGACTTTTCACCAAACTGTAACTTAAAAGAGTGGCACGGTGATGCAGTGGTTAGAGCTGTCGCCTCACAGGAAGAAGGTCCTGAGTTTGGTCCCCGGATCAGCCATGGGTGCCTTTGCAATCTCTCCCCGTGTTTGCATTGGTTTCGTCCGGGTGCTCTATTTTCCTCCCACTGTCCAAAGGCTTGCAGTTCAGGTTGACTGGATGCTCTAAATTGCCCAAAGGTGTGAGTATGTGTGTGAATGGTTGTATGTCTGTGTTGCCCTGCGGTGGTTTGGCCTCCTGTCCTGGGTGTACCCTGCCTTAAACCCGTAGTCAGCTGGGACTGGTTCCAGCTTCCCCGTGAACCGAAATGGAAGAAGCTTGGAGAATGGATGAACTGTTGAAGATCAGTGAGGGTTACAGTGTATGAAGTTTTTCTTTAAGTGGAATCTCTCTGGCCTTGTGGAGGAGTATTTGTGTGAATTCTGTGGCATAATCACCATCCATTGGGCTTCTTTGTTGAAACAAGATGGATCGTTTGACACAGCGCTGGTGAATTGTTTCACTTTGTTGTTGATTTTTTATTTTTTTTTTCAAATCCTTGTTCTGAATGTGTTTTCTCAAAGGTCTCGTCAGGGACACCACTGTCTGAGTGGCGACAGATGAGAGGTGAGGTAGACTCACAGTCTATTACCATCAAACCTGGTGTGTGCAAGAGCGCGTGTGTGTGCAAGAGCGAGTGTGTGTGTGTGTGTGTGTGTGTGTGTTTCTTTTGTAGGGAACAGCTGCATCACATTTAAATCCAGTTCAGCCAATCTGACTTACAATGACTGAACCCACGACTGATGACACCCTAACCAGTCACTACTGACAGGGTGTAATAGCTATTGTTAGGCCAAGAATCCGTCATCTAATTGCTAAAATTCAGACTCCAGTATCCTTCATGGAAGAATCACGTTCACTCATTCACCTGTTCTAAATCATTCTGTGTGCACTATCAGTTCTCTTTTTGCTGCGAATTAAGGTCTCATGTTATTAAAAAACATAAGTTTAATTCTTGAAACAGTTTACTTGACAGAAAAAACAATTATTTCTTCGCATTTTTTTGTAAATTTTGTAAAAGTTTGGCATAGTAATTTTGAAACATAATTTTTATTATCAAGTCCATACAGTCCATATATGCAATTTAGCTGCAACAGGAGAGCAAGAAAAACAAACTTTTTCAAACTATATACTCTCAGTTGAACAGTTTAGCTCTGCCCATTCATTTAAGCCTGTACGGCTTTTTGAATTAGGCATAATAGTGGCCAGTTATAACATAGATAAGTCACATATATCAGGCCTAAAGGTACAGCAACAGAAACAGCCCATTTAATTTTAAGGAATAAAGAGAAGTGGGAAAACGGGCACATGATTTTCCTTAATGAAGGGATGTATCATTGCAAAAGAAGCAGAGTAAAACTACAGCTTATCAAACAAAAGTCATGTTCCTCGCTCACTAACTTTGCACTTTGCAGGGTTTAAAAGGTAGAGTTAAAAATAGATTTTTCAACAATCTCCAGACAAAGCACTCAGTGACAGATACAGTTGTTGATTAATTTAGTTATTTAATGCAAAAACATTCTTCAAACATGGTTTGTGAAGTGTAGCATGACTGTAGCGTCATCAGGGCACATCTGTGCCACATCTTATATACCTACTTCTAATCTAGACTATTTAAAGAGTGATATTCTGATGGTAAGTATTCTTTCAGCTCATGTTTGAAGATAGTCCTTTTGTCTACCTGTTGTTAAAGGAACACTCTCAATAACAGTCCCTAAACTGTACGCTTAGGCTTTTGAACTGGGATCGTAGATGACACATAGGCAGAATGTCTGTCTGAAGCTGGGCCCTGAGAGTTCAAGGAGAGGTGTGTTTTTTAAAAATGATCTAAATTGTCAAATTTCCTGTTTTTTATGTAATGGCAATCTTATTAAATAATGATTTTTTTAAAAATGAGATGAGTTTCATTCATTTATTTATTGTCTATAATGCTTTGAGTCACAGGGAACCTGGAGCCAGTCTCAGCCAACTACGAGCCTAAGGCATGGTACACCCAGGACAGGAGGCCAACCCATCGCAGGAGAACACACAGACAGACAACCATTCACACACTCACACCTACGGGCAATGTAGAGTAGACGTGAGGGTTTAAATACTACAGTTCACTCAATAAGTGATTATCTGGTAGCTGCCTATCAAATAAAGCAAAGCTAAAAGTTCTCTGCAATAAACGTTTCTAGTTAATGACATGTTAGTAGATCTTAAGGATTCTACACCTGTCTAGCTTTCAGTGTAGAGTGAATTAATACATTTATGCTTTATTTTTCACATTTATACCATAGAATCAGCAGTTGCACTTTGTATTTTGACTAAATTGCCAATCCATTGATTCAAAAGCTTTCCCCTCTGGCAATGTACAACTGCACCTTTTTTCCATCTTGTGAGATAAAAGAGGTTTTTGCCAGCTTATGAATATTAAAATACTAGGTTAGAGTGAAGTGAAAAGTAAAAAAGACTGCCACACAACGAAACATGACCTCTGCATTTAACCCATCACACATGGAGCAGTGGGCAGCAATAATGGTGCCCGGGGACCAGTGTAGTGAGACGATTCTTTGTTCAAAGGTACCTTACTGGTGCCTGGGATGGGATTTGAACCTGCAACCTTCAGTCCACAAGGGCAATGTCTTAACCAGCAGGCCACCACTGCCCTGTTACTCTGATTCCATGATGGTTTGTCATTTCCCTTGTTTCTTCCTGGAAATGGATTTCTTTTGCTTTTCTGTTTGTACATCCTTACTACTTGAATCATCCATTTAAGCCCTATCAAACAATCAAGCAATTGGATTTCCAAATGTAAATATTGACTCTCAGGAAAGATCTTAGTCAAGCCAAGTCATGCCAGGTGTTTTTTTATGTTTTCTTCATGCTCTGTATATTTAAATTTTGTAGGCGAATCAAAGGACAACTCACATTCTGAGCAAAGTTCATGTTCTTTTAGCTGCTTCAACGTTAAAATGGTTTGTTAAACTCATGAACTCACTAGCTGTTTCTGCAATTCATTTTCATTATTATTGCAGTACACTAAATAAATATTCCCAGGTTATTTTAGACATTGGAATGTTTTTATTTTGTCTAAAGTGACGCTTGACAGTTCCAGCCACCCTTGCTAATTTTCCCATTAGTTTATTAGGACGAAACTCCGTCACAACATGAAAATGTTTGGATTTAACACAGATATGAAATGTGGTCAGTCCACATTATGTAAGTTGCTGGGGTATTTATGTAGGGGCAAACGATGAGGTTATGCAACAGTCCTTCTCGTGTCAGCTCTAGTTGAGTGACATTCTGCAACATCCGTTCCATTTCTGTGCTGCCGTTTGTCTTCGTAGCCTACTTCACAAAGCCCATTTCAGAAACCCTTTGGTAAACAGACCTTGTTATGCAAGAGGGCCTGGGAGATGAGGTTATTGGTAGAAACCGTCAATCAAAATGCCGTTGTTATCCAAAACATGGGTAAATAGTCTGATAAAAAAATTCTAGTTGGCCTTCTTCTTGAAGTATTTAAGCTCATTTAGGAACTTCCTTCTTTAAGTATTTGTCATGGGTTTTAAGGCCTATGACAACTAGGATTTTCACAATTACTTGTCTAAGCTCATTCATAATATTCATATTCTGGATAAATCCGCAGTGTTGGCACATTGCATTATGCTAATGCATGTTTTCAGTTTTTATGTTGTTACAGTAAGACACAGAGCATAATGGGCACACCCATTTATAATTTTTTGGATGCCCAGTCTTTATTTTCAGTGAAGCCTTTATAAAAGCTTCCTTGTTTTTCTTTTTATCCATACCATTCATGATCAAACTCTGTAGTTTACACTGTAGTTTAACACTTTGGAGCTTGTAGCTACAGCGATGAAACAATGAAATGAGCTAATTACTGGTTTAACTTATTTCACAGTGTTGCTTACCATTATCTAATGTCTATAGCAAGCATATAGAACAGAACATTGTACTGCTTACATGTACATGACCAGATTACAGTTACTGAAAAATTCTGTACAACAGTAATAAACAAAGTGCCTGAAAGTCTGTTATAAGCAGGTATAAACTCCAGATGTTTCAGCTGTAATAGCACCACTGTTAGCTTGTACTGCAAATTCCATAAGGGCACAAACAGAAATTACAATTACTGCAGGAGTGGAACTTAGATAGGACATTGTCTTGGGAGTCACCCTGAAGGTCGCATGCTCAAGTCCCGCCCCGGGTGCTACTAAGGTTTCCTTAAGCAAGGTACCGTCCCGCTACACTGCTCCTCGGGAGCTGTTGATAGCTGCCTGCTGCTCCATGTGCGCAGGTGTGATGGGTTAATTGCAGAGGTCACATTTTGTTGTGGTGCTTCAGTGTGTTCATAATGACAAATAGTCACTTTCACAAGCAAATTAAATTGTTTCTTTGCTAAATATTGCCGTGAGCAGCCAATCAGATTTTGCTACATTCCCAACTGCAAAGAAGGAGGATCTGGACTTTACAGGCTTGGAAACGTTAAGCCAAATGAAACCGTATAGAAAGCATCAGATGTATTAGACACAATCACAGACTGCCTGAGTGAATCTGCAGATTTGGGTAGAAGTTAATCAGCTCCATCTTTGCCAGTTTGGCCTACTGGTGGTACTGTTGTTCATAGATCCACAGTAGACCAAAGGGGTCAGATTCTAGTCATCTGATAAGGCAAGGCAAGTTTATTTATATAGCACATTATCATAGACAACGGTCATTTAATGTGCTTTACATAGATGGGCGTTAAAATAAAGGAAAGAAAAGCATGCAACATATAAAAGTTAAATATAAGAACAAATAAAAATAATAATAAATGAAAATAAAAAAAGTGCATGATAAAGTAAGATAAAACGGCTAAAACAGAATACTAATTGTAAAAGGATTTGGCAAATAAGGCTGTTTTAAATGTGGATGATGATGATTAAACCTTAATTTGATGGGTTTATAGCAGACACCCTGGTAAAAAAATTGCCTGAAATTGTTGCAGTGAAATCCAGTTAAATTCTTAAAATCAATTAGGCCTTTACTTGCTTACTCCTTAAAATAATAATAATCCTTAAAACAGTGACTGCTTTAATGATGTCTTTTTGGCACTTACTGCTTTTAAAGAGTGAGTGTTTAGTGTTCTTTCAAACATAGTTTGGTTCCAGTTGCTCAGGTTGTCTAGACTACAGCATGTTTAATACACTGAATGTTGCAACATTCAGGAAGTCTTCTTGTTTAGCAGTGGAGGTGTAGGTGACGCAAAGTAACAGATACATTTGGGTTATAAAGTAATGTCAACAGAGAGCTTCTGTTTAGCCTAATATTTCCTAATCAAGTCGGCAATGACTTTCACAGTCTGAGGTCTGTAGAATTTGATCATAGAATGTGATGCAATTTTTCTTTTTTCAATTGTTCCTCATTTATTCTACATTTATAGAATCTCAGTCATGCTGATCTCAGTGTGGGACAATTTATAAGCACATTTCCTTAGGCTTTTCAGTCAATTAAAAACTGATTTTAGTGCAAGATGGGGGTCTGGTCACTAGGCTACAAGTTCAAGTAACCATTTTTCTATTAATAACTACTCAATTAATTATATTGGTGTATAGAGATTTAACATATTTGAAGACAACAAAAAGCCACATTTAAATTTTATTTTGGTGTGCAGAAATATAACACATTTGAAAAACAAATGTTTTAGTGTTAAACAAGCTTTCCCCATGTTTGTGTGGGTTTTCTCCTGGTGTTCCAGTTTCCTCCCACTGTCCAGGCCTGCAATAGGTTGATAAATTACTCTAAATTGCCCATAGATATTAGTGTGTGTGAATGGTTGTCCGTTTGTGTCGTCCTGTGATGGGTTGTTGTCCTGTCCTTGGTGTACTTCACCTTGGGCTTGTAGTCCGCTGGGATTGGCTCCAGCTTCTCCACGACCTGAAATGGAAGTAGCGAAAAAATACCATAAAACCAAGTTCATTAATTTTTATTCCACATATCATGTTGTGATACACTCAATTAAGTTAAATGAAATAATAAACAGGAAATATGATTGGTTGGTGTTCTTTTTGTAATGACTGTATCCACAATATATTCAGACTAGTATATGGTGCTGTGATGACGTTTTTTCCTAACACTGATACCATCATATTGCCCACCTATTTGCTATTAATCAAACCATTATATCATTTTCAGTTTGTTCCTGCTTGCTAGCAATGTTTCATCAGTGCAGCAAGTGTGCTACTTTTGTAGTGCAATGAAACAAAAGCCATATCACACCCTAGACTTTGTGTAGTATAGTGCAGTCCACTGGAATGACTTTAGCTGACCATGGCAGGCACACGTCAATAGTTGCTGAGTATAAGTGTAGTCAGTTTCTCTTAGCGCCACAGTTGTCTTTTTAAATTGTACTTGTGAATTCTCCTTCACATCTTTGCAGGACCTTATGACATTTCATGGAGGTAAAGGAAAAATGGGTGGAAAACGACATGGGATGTAATTTTTTTCTTTGCCTTTTTCACTATATCACTTATGCATTATATATACATCTTAGAATCTTAGAAACTATACATATATTCATATTATTTGCACTATTTTTGTTGGAGTATGTATCTAGTGACATAAATAGGCCTAGCAAATGCGTTGGTCTCCTGCCCCTGTATGTGTTTATTTTGAGACTGTATCTGCAAGGAATCGCATGCTGCTTGTAAATATAGTGGTCCATTTGTGCCCATATCCACCAGCAGTTATCACAGTTAGCTATCATTAGCTTTTTCTCAGCAGTAGCAAGTGCATACACTATTTGTGCCATGCAATTTGAGCTTTCGAAACTGGGTTAGGGATGGAATGAAAAATTCTGTCATGATATTTGTGACAAAGTAAATGATCAAAAGTGCTGCAAATTTGTCAAAATTGCTGCATAATCATTGGGTTGGGATGGAAACAAGACCAGTATAGTTTGATGTGAAATGATTCATGGGGCTCAAACATTGACCATTGGACCTTTTTTTTTTTTTTTTTTTTTTTTTTTTTCCTCGG
>JBBPDA010101855.1:0-11368 GCA_037974385.1 Arnoldichthys spilopterus
CTCCCCGGGCGCTGTTGGTAGCTGCCCGCTGCTCCACATGTGCACGTGTGATGGGTTAAATGCAGAGGTCGCATTTCATTGTGGTGCTTGACTGTGTTCACAATGACAAATAGTCACTTTCACTTAACCCATGGCAGTGGTGGCCTTGTGGTTGGGACGCTGCCTTCGAGACCTGAAGGTTGTAGGTTCGGTCCCGGCCTGGGCATTACTGAGGTTGTAACCAGTACCAGACCAATAACCAGAGAGTCAATGTTATTCACTCCACCTGTCAGTGGTCCTAATGTTATGGCGGATCGGTGTGTAGTGTATGATAGCAAAGTGTGTCTGTGATCTCTCACCCAGAAAGCCCTGCACATGTGTTCACGACTCGAGCCCTGAGACTAAGAGCTGCTCCGGCCTCATCAGCTGTGCTTCGCAATGCTGTGCCCATCCGCGAATCCTGGGAGTAAGTATTGGCTTCTGAATGATGAGTTGGATCTTCCCGTAGGCCTGGGATCACTGCAAATCACATCTGAACAAACCTTAGCGCAAATCAGCTGAGCTTCAGTCCTACACTGACCCAACTAGACTCCATACAGCAGCCGGCGCCTGCAGATCCAGGGCAAAGCTAAAGACGCAAACCGCTAAGCACAGCAAAGACATCCTGGCTGATAAACTACGCTGGGTTAAGGTAATTCTATTGAACCAGTCCTGCGAAAAAATAAGTACATCCCATTGAAACGGTTGATTTTTCCAGCCCTCCGGCGGGGGTTTGGGGGGGAGGGGTTATTTGCTTGTTCAGATATGTTAAGAAAATCGACCATTTCCTTGGGGTGTACTTATTTTTTCACACGACTGTAGTGCAGTTTACCAGCCAGGATGTGTTTAATGTCTTTGGTTTGCGTCTGGAGTCAACCGTTTCCGTTGGGGTGTACTTATTTTTGCACGCGAATGTACACCAGTAGCATCTGCACTGCTCTCACTCACACACGCTCATTCTGGAAACCTCTGCCACTTCTGAAAGCTTACGGATATGGATGAAATGGAGCAGTACCACCAGATGTCGTGTGGGGGCGCTGTACCCAGTAGCTCAAGTGAGACACAACAAATGAATTTAAAAATGGTGGAACGTTTTGGGGCGAGGGTGAGTTTTAGTGAGATCTTTATAACGTTAGTCTCTGCTTTCACCTCTTTCTACCTTATTACAGCCTCCTCCACGGTCGCCATGTTTGCTGTTGTCAGAAACTGTTGACTCTGCCCCCTAGTGGACGTACTGCTCAACATTCATGCCAATGTAACCTACGCATGGAAGTATGTGGGGAGCCCCATTCAGCAGGGGAGTGTTTCTAACAGTTAAACCTGTTGCTGTTTGAGTTTTTTCCTGAGCAGCAGTTTTAGTCCAGTGAGAATAGTCAGTGAGCGTTGAACCCTAAACGTAAAAAATCTGACACTAGTGCTGCTTTATTGCTGTTTTGTGCGATAGTTGTGCAAAATGACAGATTTGTTGTACAGCGCTGCACAACAAACAGCGAGAGTGTGTTTCTCAGTTGTGTGTGTTCTAGAGCAAAGTCTCAGGCATCAGTCTGTTAGTAGCTTTTAGATGAACCAGACATTTGGTTCCACTGACCACAACTGTGAGCAGTTCTTAAGGAGTTTTGAAGAATCTGTGGAATTCCCCTTTAAGACGGTGAAGAACAGGTGGAACGCTACCTTCAGAACTGCTCACAGTGGTGGTCAGTGGAACCAAATGTCTGGTTCCTCTAAAAGCTCCTAACAGACTGATGCCTGAGACTGTGTTCTACCAGAGTTTGGAGAAGCTTTTGGGCTTAAAACTAGACCCATTCATGGTGGAGGGATGCATTCAAGGTGTTGCCAGGCTCCCAAAGCTTCTCCAAACTCTGGTAGAACAAAGTCTCAGGCATCAGTCTGTTAGTGGCTCTTAGAGGAACCAGACATTTGGTTCCACTGACCACGACTGTGAGCAGTTCTGAAGGTAGCGTTCCACACCGAACACCGTCTTAACCTTGTAACGACGCAGTAGTTTTGAAGAATCTGTGGAATTCCCCTTTAAGAGGGTGAAGAACAGGTGGAGTGCAGCTGGGTCGGGCCACGCATGATATAGTCCGACGCGAGGGAGTAAGAAATAGCTGCGTTGTAGGGAGGCAACCAGGTTCATCAAACACTTCTATAACTGAAGCTATAAATCTGCCTCTCACACCTGGGCTGTCGGTACGAATCCCTGCGCGGGTACGACCTGTTTATCTGACACGGTTTAACCAGGGAACTTAATGGGGAGATTTGTGAAGTTTGGAAGCTCGGCGGCCGTCTGGCTGGTTTGTCATCCCGCGGAGGGTTCCCCTGCAGTGTCTCCTGGTTCTCCTAACGCGGCAGCTCTGGTACCCGTCTGCTCAAATGAAGTTTAATAATCCAGTCTGTATGAAAAACGCTGGCAGCCTCACGCCGCCGTACATAACCGTTTCTTTTATTTTGCACTTTGAACAATCCCCTCATGGGCTTGAGATAATGAAGACCAGTCCAATTTTCCCTTGCCTCAGCGAGTGCGCCATATGCTCCTGGAACCGTAAAGCTTTCTAAAAGGTGGTGACAGGCGTTCAGGACGCTTCCTCTGCTTCTGTCACTTCAGTGCGGACGAATACGAGAGGAATAAAACAGCATTTTCTGGGCTGTGAGGCCAATATGGGACGTGTAGTTGCCATTAGGGGGTGCTGTTTGGATGGTCATGCTTGAACGTTACCAGAAAGTGTGTGTATGTGTGTATTGATGGCTTAGTGAGGACCAAAAATTCCTCGTGTAAACAGGAATGCTGGAAAATCTGTAAAAGTGGGGACATTTTGGAGGTCCTCGTGAGGAAACGTGCTGTTTTCACCCCAAATTGAACAATCTTTTAGTAAAAACAAACAAAAAAAAAAGCAGAAATATTGCCTATTGGATCCTGAGGTTAAACTTTGTGTTACTCACTGGAATGTCCCCACAAATATATTAATACCAACATGTGTGTGCGTGTTAATTCAAGGACCAAATGTCCCTACATTAGGAAGGAAAACATGAACATTCTGTAAGGACATTTTTCTGGTACCACTGAGATTTTTTTGGTACTGCAGTGTTGACTTTAACGCGTTTGAGCTCAGGGTCAGACATTAAGTGCTGCTTAGCTGCAGGGAAACAGCTCAGCTGAATGAGACATTAAAGGGCCCATATCACAGAAAACCAGATTACTTCTAGTAAACGTAGAGTAGGTGATTGATTGAATGATTGAATGATTGATTGATTGACGCTCATCTGTCCTCAGACCTGTGCAATCACCACGGATCATCTCCCTGTGCTTCATTTGCCAAAACAGGGCCTGTTGCTTCAAGTTTTAGGCTTTAACTGATGCTACTTTTTAAACGGGGACTCTTTCTTTAGTTTTTTCCTTTTCTTTTCTTTAATGCTCTGGGTCTTCTACAAGGCAAGTCAGACAAACACGTTAGGTTTAGCTAGTGAATCAATTGCACAATGGCAGAGAAACTACCTTCAGCAGTTTGTCATAAAATATCTGATATGGGCTCTTTAATACGAGTGTCTCATTTTCTTCTCTAGGTGCTTGCAGGCTGCTGGTCACCCTGCTCTATGGGCTGGAGTCGTATATGGATGCTACAGATGACAGCAGCTTTCTACAGGACATGCTTATGGGCAACACTCTGCATGTGCTCCTCAAGGTCAACACGCCCCACGTTGTCTTCTGTGTTGCCTCATATTACCTACATCACGAGCACCAGTCCTGGTCCTGGAGACCTGCAGAGTTTAGCTCAAAGCTTAGTTAAAGACCTGATCCAGGTAACGAAGGTCACTGAGGGCGTGTGAGAACCACCAGATGTGCTGGATCTGAACTCTCCAGGCCAGTAGATCTCCAGGACTTCAGGACCAGGGTTGGGCGCCGCTGATCTTCACATTATCTACTCTAAACATGATGTGTACAGTACCAGTTCAGTGTTAGTGTCAATAAGTGCAGATCCTCAACAAAAAAAGACACTATTACTTTTTATTTGCTGAATTTAACATATTGGGAGGGAGATAAAGCATAAAATGTGGCCTGTGCAAAAATGATGGCACCTTTAATATTTACAATTCAGTTAAACTCAGCAGATATAAAGAAACTATGTGTGCAACAAAAAGTGCAAGTGCAAGTGTGTTCTAGATGTGTGTGTCGTGATTTGACCAAGGGGTGTGCAAACTTTTTCACACTGCCAGGGTTACCAGGAAATCTCATACTTGAGGACAAGATATTTTGTCTGCCTTGGGGGGGATATTAGGCAGCAAGTGAACAGTCAGCTCTTGAAGTCAATGCGCTAGAAGCAGGAGCGTAAGGATTGGAGCCACTTTGGGCCTCATTGTGATGTCTTGTGGAGTGTTCCAGGTGTGCAGTAGTTAGTACCTACCAAAAGTGATCCAAGGAAGGACTGGTGAATTGGCGACAGGGTCATGGGCGCCCAAGAGTGGGCAGTGAACACACATGTGGGGAGTGAAGGGTGTCTTATCTGGTCCTGTTGCACAAAATGTCAACGCTGACTCTGACAGAAAGGGGTCAGAACACACAGTGCACCACAGTCAGAGCTGCTCCAGCAGCAGGAGGGACACACTCAGTGTTAGGCAGGCGTTGTTAATGTTATGGCTGATCGTGTACATGCAGAGCTTCCCTATAGATTATGTACAGCAGGAGAGCACTTTTTACAACAGTTACTCTCCATTTACTCAACGAAAACCGCCGGATTGTTTTCTGCCAGTATAGCGGTGGAGGGTAAATACTTCCAAAAATATTGCAGCTCGCACACACCCAGTAGCATCATCTGCTGGCAGACGCCTCTAATGAGTCCAGCATATGCTGTCTGTGTGGCTGAGAATGAGGGAGGAGGGGAGGAGAGCCATAGGGGGAAGGGGGAGGGGGGTGTGTGTGTGTGTGTGATAAAAGCCTAAATGAAAGCTCAGCTGGGTTGTTGAGCGCGGCGTCCAGTGTGTTACCTGCAGCCAGTGTGTCTGATGCTTCGCGTACACATTGCCCTTTCTATCAGAGTCAGCGTCGCTATTTAAACCACGGTAGCTCTTCTGTGGGGTCAGACCAGACAGGCTAGCCTTCACTCCCCACATGCATCAGTGAGCTTCGGGTGCCCAGGACCCTTTTGCTGATTCATCCTTTCTTCCAGGAAAAATGGTCGAGGATCTGAGTCACTTTGACAAGGCCTTAATTGTGATGGCTAGACGTCAGAGCATCCCCAGAACTGGGTTACGCAGTGGTTAGTACCTACCAAAGGATGGTGAACTGGTACCCAAGGCTCCCTGATGCCGTTGTGGCACAAAACGTGAATGCTGGCAATGATGGACGGGGGTCCAAACACAGTAGGGGCTGTTTTGGCTGATTGGTGTATATGCTAATTCATACGTCATTTTGCACACACAAATTAAAATGGTCATCGTGTGCATCATAAAGTGCTTTTACAGTTTAGTAGCTGAGGCTAGAGCTGTTTTTGAGCCATGCATGTGTTTTCTTTGCTGTACAGCAGAGTGGATAAGTCACGGGGGTTCAGTCCCCCGCTCGGGCCACCACACCACTGCTCCTGCTGCATCAAATGACATCACTCTGGCACTGTTCTGCCCTCCTTTATCACCAGAAACCTTCAATAATTATAAAAATATGACTAATCTTGCATGTAATCAGCCACAATAACAGTGACACTGCCCCGTATAAGCAGGCGTGTGGAGGAAGCCTGACGTTTTCTCGCCTTGTTGTTTAACACGTCCTACCACTGTGCTATAAAGAAGTCAGCCATGCACATGGCCACTCGTCTACCCAAATGCTCCCCGCGCTGTATGCATGGGCCTGAAAGCTGCTGTGAGACACACACACATGCACACACACCTGCTAAAGCACCCCGTTGGAGAACAAGTGCTGCATTGGCGAGCGGCTCCCGGGAGACAGGCTACGGACATTATTTACGGGCTAAACACTTCAGCATGAGGTCGAAATATATAAAGTTGATATAGTGAGTCTCAGCGCGCAGGCCGCGCTCCAGACATACCCCAGCTCATCTCCGCTGAGAACACAAACACACAGCTCGCAGACTGCGCCCCTCCGTGTGATTTTAGCGGGAGTGCGTTGTGTTTCTGCAGACTGATTTGCACTAATACTGCCTCTCACAGCACAAGCAGGCTAATCAGCTAAAAGCAGCTAGCATGATTTACCTCAGGGCTATGAAGCGGAACAGGCTGTATTTTGTGCTGCTGGTTTTTGTGCTACAGATTATTGTTCTGGTCAGGAAACATGATTTACACAGTAGAGCAGCGGTCAAGCCCGGTGAAAGTGTGTGTGTGTGTGTGTGTGTGTGTAGGTGTATGTTTGGGTATAATGTGTGGGTATATGTATAGGTGCACATGTGTGTGTGTGTGTGTGTGTGTACATGTGTGTTTGTGTGTATAATGTGTAGTGTGTGTGATGCTGTGTGTGTATGCGTGTGTATAATGTCTCTGTATGTGTGTACTGTTACTATCTGTGTGTGTGTGTGTGTGTGTGTGTGTGTGTGTAATGTGTATGATGCTGTTTGTACGTGTTTATAATGTGGGTTATGCTGTGTGTATGTGTGTGTGTGTGTGTGTATGTGTGTGTGTGATGCTGTGTGCATGCATGTGTATAATGTCTGTGTGTGTGTGTACTGTTATTATCTGTGTGTGTGTGTATAAAGTGTATGATGCTGTTTGTATGTGTTTATAATGTGTGTGTGTGTTTGTGTGTGTGTGTGTGTGATGCTGTGTGTGTACATGTGTATAAATTCCCTGTATGTGTGTACTGTTACTATCTGTGTGTGTGTGTGTATGATGCTGTTTGTATGTGTTTAAAATGTGTGTAATGCTGTGTGCATGTGTGTGTGTGTGGATCATAATAGGCTTTAAGCCCTTCCACTTCATTCACTGGCCCCGCCCACATCCCCACCTGGCTGATTTTTTTCTGCCCTCACTAAATGTCACCAGTGTCAACACTGTGTCTTAAAGGAAGTTGGACTCAATCGAGACCAACTAGAATATTTGGCGAGACCGAGGGCTGAGTCCGAGCCAGGTCTGAGTTCAAATACCGAGGAGTCCAAGTCAAGTCAAGTCACTATAATTCATATAGCGATTTTTACAGCTGACGTTGTCAAGAAGTAGCTTTACAGAATCCGGGTCTGAGCCACTAATGAGTGAGCCAAGGGCGACAGGGGTGAGGAGAAACTCCCTCACCTGGAGGAAGAAAACCATAACTCAGGATCCATCCACAGCTTATAGAGGCAGCATCAGCTACAGGCCTATAGCTTGGAGTAACATGTCTATGAAGAACGTGAAGAACATCTGTGGAGATGATCCGAGGAGGTGGTTGAAGCAGTCTGGCACAGGTGAGCAGGAGGCCCCAATGATGGACAATCTAGTCAAAGGTACGAGATGTCCAGCGGTTCCTAGTGCACAGATGGGCCGCATTGACTGTTGATCAAGTGTTGCTGTCCGAGACGACCGCAATGTTGCACTACAGTCCTGCTTCAAAGCCATAAAGAGTCATTTTTCATTTTTTTGCCGTGTTTTAATGTTTTTAAAGTCCTCTCATCCCCATTTCCCTCCCAAAATTTCTTCCTCATGTCTGCACCCCAGCCTGCAGTGACCAAAGCCCCCGCAGCACATTTCTGTGGCCCGAACCTTACAACATATTTTCAGACCCCTCTCGAAATCGGCCGAAATTCTTTGGCCCGCCCGTATATGAGGTGTGAGATTTGGCCGGAACGTTCTGCGCTGAGCGAGGGACGCGATCCGCATGTGGTGGGAGTTTTATGTGCGGACATCCAGTCTCCAGGGCCAGAAACTGCCCAGACCCACGGCCTGCATGCGGCTGCGCTTGGCGTCCGGTGTCGTCCAAGAGGGAAAAAATAAAAAAAAAGACACCCGACATGTTTTGGTTAATCCAGCCGTCGTAAAACACGTCCTCTTTAGCTCGTAGCTATGTGAGGGTTGTAAATATGATTACATCTTTCTTGGGCAGTGTTGCGACGGTTTTTCCAGAGGCTTCGTGTAGCAGAGAGACAGCTAGACTGATCACTCAGACGGAGCGGCTGCTGATGGACAGGGAGACGAACATGCAGACAGACGGCCGCCTCGTTACTCTTGATTTAGCGCTGCTTCATGAATCAGGAGCCCCGTCCGCTCCATTGACAACACAGAAGTAAATAGCGCATTTGAAAGAGACTGTTTGTCATTGTGAACACACTCAATCACACAAATTACACCACGTGACCATTTAACCCATCACACTTGCACACGTGGAGATGCAGCCGGGGAGCAGCGTAATGGGACGGTACCTTGCTCAAGGAAACCTCAGTGGTACCTAGGCCAGGACTTGAACCTGTGACCTTTTGCTCACAAGGGCCCATCCTAACCATTAGGACGCTTAGGATGTTCAGTTGGATTTAAAACAGCTAAATAAAACCATCCATCCATTTTTAAAACGCTTCGTTTCCGAGTCGCGGGGAAGCGGGAGCCAATCCCAGCTGACTGTGGGCCTAAGGCAGGGTTCACCCAGGACAGGAGACCAACCCATCACAGGGCAACACATAGACAGACAACCATTCACACACACACACTCACACAAACGGGCAATTAAGAGCATCCAGTCAACTACTGCAGGCTTTGGACTGTGGGAGGAAACCAGAGAACCCGGAGGAAACACACACCAACACGGGGAGAGCTTGGAAAGTCTACACAGAAAGGAACCTGTGGCCAACCTGGGGATTGAACCCAAGACCTTCTTACTGTGAGACAACCGATGCACCACCTTAGCGCTCTCAAAAAATAATTATATTATAGAATTAATAGAATTTTCTTGAGCAATTCTCATTATGCTGGTACTCAGATTACAGCTCCAGAGACACATCCTCCCTGTAAATACCACGATCAGTCATAACATTAACACCACCTGCCCAGTATAATATTGAGTAGCTCCCCCTCATGCAGCTGAAGCAGCTCGACCCAGTCGCCAATTCAGTTGTCCTTACTTGGATCATTTTCGGTAGGTAGAGGTTTAAAATTCAAGATGTTTATTTGTCACATGCACAGTTATACATGTACAATGTGTAGTGAACTGTACACCTGAACACTCCAATGACTGTGCAATGGCATCCAGTTACAAGAAAAAGAGATTAAACAAGGGAAGATAGCGAACAGAAAGGATAACCTTTGCATACCTCGAACACCGGTCTTAATGTTATGGCTGATCAGTGTATCCTTGCTCCAATGCACATGATGGCTGTATCCTGCACCAGTCGTGCATGTACTGAAGCACATGAACAGTAGGGGGCAGTGTCGGGGTAGTACGGCAGTGGGAGGGTAATGTCGTGCCGCTCTGCTGAACTGACCGTGTCAATGAGAAAATGTGGAGGAAGCACATGCTCACCTCCACCCTCCCAGTGTTGGTGGTATCATGTGGTTGGTAGACTTGTAGCTAGTGGGTGGATTGGAGACAATAAAACTAGGCTGAACATCTGGAAAAATCCCAAAACATTCCAATGCTAAATCATCTAAAGTGTGTATTCATGGTTTTAGGAGGCACCCATTGTTCTCCCAGTCTTCTCCATCCCTAACACCAGTCCTCTTCTCCTCGCAGCTCCACGACAGGCTGCAGAAGTTCGGGTCACAGCGGCCTTCTCCGTTCCAGGACGACGCTGAGGGTCTGGCCCGCGAGGTGAGTGTGTTTGGTGAATAGGAGCTGGGGGAAGTGAGACAGAGCACCAGGAGCTGGGTGGAGTAGCCCTGGCTTTGAGATGGAGCCCCGGTCCGGATGAAAGAGCAACAGTGTGTTACACACACTCACACTGAACACACCGCAGATTCTACACAACGGTCTCAGCCGTGGTGGGTTGGCAGGCGCTTTTCAGCCCTGGAGCGGGACCAGGCCTACTCAGCGGCCCATCAACACACCGCAGTGCGCGGCTGCGCTACACCGGAGCCGGTACAGGACGTCCTGTACAGCGCCGAGCCTCTTAATCTTCCCACCGCTTAAATGTACAAGGTAGAAAATCCTGTGATGAACTTCTGCATATCTGCTCTTGTCTCCGTTCTCCTGTCCCTCAGGGGATATCGGCCGAACCTCCGATGGTGCTAGATATGAAACTTGACTATGAATGAGCTAATAATTTGTCTCATCGGCGAATCGTGCAAAAGCCATTACCCGCCCCGTGGGCTCCAGCTGGTACCGGTTCAAGTGTGCGGTGATGGTCGAAACAGAAGATTATCTCTCGGCCGCGCTCGCTCACCGTATTTCATTAGAGCCGGCAGCAGTTTCTCGGGCGATATCGCTTTCCGTCTTCCCTGCCGAGCGAGAGCGAGCAGGACGTCTCGGGGCGGCGAGCTGCTAAAAGCATTTCCCCGACGTGTAGCGTTTCAGCTGTGGCCGTTTAATGCATGTTTAATGTCGGCTCCGGTGACGTCCAGAACCGCTCTGAGGTCGGCTGAGCTGCGGCACAACATGCTTTCTGACTCCTGGGCCTTGTGGCTTTTTGACCCGTAATGCAAACACTGGCATTGAGCTTGCACCCTAGGTGAGGCGAGGCAAGGCAAGTTTATGTATTTAGCACATTATCCTGCCCAGAGGTCACTTAGTGTGCTTTCACGTAGGTAAAACGAGCATGTGCTGTATGCAGTGGTTAGCACTGTCGCCTCACAGCAAGAAGGTCCTGGGTTCGACCCCCGGGTCGGCCACGGGTGTGGAGTTCGCAGGCTCTCCCCGTGTTCGCGTGTTTCCTCTGGGTTCTCCGGTTTCCTCCCACAGTCCAAAGGCTGCAGAAGGTTGATTGGATTTAAATTCCCGGTAGGTGTGAGTGTGTGTGTGAGGGGTTGTCTTTCTCCATGTTGCCCTGTGATGGGTTGGTCTCCTGTCCTGGGTGAACCCCGCCTTGGGCCCGCAGTCGGCTGGATTGGCTTCGGCTTCCCCTTGACCCGAAATGGAAGAAGCGTTTTGGAAGATGGATGGCTGGATGGATGTAAAAATACTTTAAAACTGAAAGAATGCAGACGTAAATGGGCCTATAGGCCTAAATGACTGCAAAGTCTAGTTCATGGTGCCTATGTGTTGGGGCACTTGGGACACTGTGGACACTTTTTGTCAAAAGATGTTTCGTCCCCAACACTTTTTATAAGATCCATGATCTCCACAGTCAACAAATATCTCAGTGCCCACCATCATTCAAACCAAACCGATGCCTGTGCCTTAACGTAGGGTTGGCATAGACAGATTAGACTTTACAGATCAGCCATAACATTAACACCACCTGCCTAATACTAAGAGTGTGTCCCTCCTGCTGCTGGAGCAGCTCTGACTGTGCTG
>JBBPDA010101877.1:0-11367 GCA_037974385.1 Arnoldichthys spilopterus
CCTTGCTCAAGGGTACCTCAGTAGTGCCCGGGCTGGGACTCGAACCTGAGACCTTCAGGTCTCAAAGGCAGTGTCCTCACCACTAGGCCACCACTGCCCACTGCCCACTGCCTAACTGTGACTATTAAGAGCTTTGCTGCATTAAACAGAAAGCAGCTTGACTGGGTTTTCCACACTTTACTCTAGTCTTGTCCTTCGTCCCAAATGAGACACTTTCTAAATGTGGTTTGTGAATGTGAACACTTGACTGAGACAGCGCTACCAACATTCTGCCTCGAGTCTCACACTGCACATTTATACCTTAGGTCCAACTTCCCCTTTGGGTCCAACTGGTCCAGGTCGTCCAGAAGCGCCAGTGGTCCCTTGTGTCCCTGGTGATCCTTTAAACCCAGGGAAACCTGGGAAACCTGCAGCTCCCTGAGCACAAGATCATCATTAATTCTCTAAAACATCACTCCAGAGTCAGGATGGTCTTAGCAAGGAGATAAAAATCAAAAACCTTCTCTCCTTTTCTCCCTGGCGTGCCATCAAGTCCATTCAGGCCTCCATCACCTTTGTCTCCCTATAAGAAAAGCAGGGCGATCGTCATTTCCAGGAGTTCGTACAATATGGTTGCCGATGACAAGCTGGTGATGATGCTTGTACTGCCACTTACTTTTCGGCCAGGGAGTCCATTCAGGCCCGGAATGCCCGGAGTACCGGGTTCTCCAGCACTGCCCTGCTCATATGGGATAAATTGATTAGGAGCAACAAGATAAACACCACTGCATTCGGATTCTGCAGAAACGCACTCAGGTTAATTAAGCCTACGGATATAACACAAGGTGTAATGTGAGAGACCTGATCCCCATCTAGTCCTGGGCTGCCCATCCGTCCCGGTAAGCCTCGGAAGCCCTGAAGCAAGATGAGTGCATGTTGTGCATGTGATTGGTTTATACATTAAATCATAACATCAGAAGAGAAAGCCTCAGGGCTGCAGGTCAGAGCTTTACCTTTTCTCCTGTAATGCCTGTGTCCCCTGGTAAACCATGTTCTCCGTTATCACCCTGTACACCAAAGCAGAGCCACACACAGGAGCAGCGTTAATCCAGCTTCAGGTCACAATCATCTCCGTTTCAGAGAATGTATGTATATACACTGATCAGCCATAACATTAGCACCACTGATAACATTGACTGTCTAGGTATGCCACATGTCAGGGGGGTGGGATCTATTACAGTCAGTTCTGAAGTCAAAGTGCTGGAAGCAGGAGCGTAAGGATCTGAGCCTTGTTGATGAGGGGCCTTATTATGATGTTCTAGACGAATGAGTCAGAGCGTCTCCAGAACGACAGGTCTTGTGGAGTAGTTACTACCTACCAATGGTGATCCAAGGAAGGACAATCGGTGAACTGTAATCATGAGGGCCCAAGACTCTCTGATGCATGTGGGGAGTGAAGGCTAGCCTGTCTGATCCCATCCCACAGAAGAGCTACTGTGGTGTAGAAAGTGATGCTGACTCTGATAGAATATGGTCAGAACACACAGTGCAGCACAGTCCAGCAGCTATTCGATATTAGGCAGGTGGTGTTAATGTTATGGCCGATCTGTGCAGAAGTCAGTTTAAGTCTTCATTCTTACTCTGTCACCCTTTAGGCCTTGCTGACCCATGTCTCCCTTGTCACCTTTTGCACCATCCAGTCCGTCTGCCCCATTACGGCCCTGTTTTAGAGACACTGCTGTTTCACGACCAGGTGATTGATTTAATTGGGTTAACTTTAAACTTTAGGACAGATAAATAAGGCTGGGACAATAAGCAACTTCGAGACATTGATGAGTTAGGAGAAAAAAACAAATAAATACAGATTAAAAAAATTATTTATAACCAATAAGCATAGATCCAAAGTAGGTATACCTAATAAAGTGGCAGGCTTTACATTTACATTTACATTTATTCATGTGTCTGACGCTTTTATCCAAAGCGACTTCCAGGACAGAGGAAACAATCAAGCGCTCGCTTTGCATAGAGTAACACTGAGAGTGGAGCCACACGGAGACCAACACATTGCTCGTAGTTATAAAATAAATAACAGACGCAATTACTGTAGTACATACATACGCTAAGTGCTTATACAACTACAAAGAGCAACTACAATAACTACATACATATGTCAGGTGCTTACACCTGTGTGTATGTATATTTGTGTATTTGATCAGCTCCACATATGGAAAAGGTGCACTATGTACAGGCTGTAGGCCTTCTGACTGTCTGCACCATTTGTTAGGCCCTTTACCCTCTTCACCAATGCTCAAGACCCCCATAGGACCACCAGTGAGCAGGGATTATTGGGGTTGTAGGTCATTCTCATCTCAGCAGTGACACTGACATTGGAATGGAATGTTAATCTATGTGTGTGTGTGCGTGTGTGTGTGTGTGTGTGTGTGTGTGTGTGTGTTGGTTGTCCCCTAGTCCTTTATCAGTTTCTCCACACAGGACACTTCTGGCTGGATATTGGTTAATGGACTATTCTCTGTTCACTGGTCCTGTGGGGGTCTTGACCATTGATGAAGGGGGGAAGAGGAGCTAACGCATGCAGAGAAACAGGACTATAGTCTGTACCTAAAATCACCTGTACGGTCAGTGGAGCAGTGGTGGGCAGTGGTAGCCTTGTGGTTAGGCCATGTGATCAGAAGGCTGCAGGTTTAAGTCCCAGCCCAGGCACCACTGTGGTTCCCTTGAGCAAGGTTCTATCCTGCTACACTGCTCCCCTGGGCCTGCTGATAGCTGCCCACTGCTCCACGTGTGGATGGGTTAAATGCAGAGGCCAC
Organism: Arnoldichthys spilopterus; assembly: GCA_037974385.1. Taxonomy (NCBI): domain Eukaryota; kingdom Metazoa; phylum Chordata; class Actinopteri; order Characiformes; family Lepidarchidae; genus Arnoldichthys; species Arnoldichthys spilopterus. The sequence continues at coordinate 2,808 of JBBPDA010101877.1, forward strand.
ATTTCGTTGTGTGATGGAGGGGGTGTGTTCACACTGACAAATAGTCACTTTCACCACATAACGATTCTTATACACACAAAATGCAAAGAAAGAAAGAAAACATACATCCCACTTAGCGATATCAGAGCCATTATTACTGAATTTTGGCGAAACTCTTACCACTTCTCCATTGATGCCTGGTTCTCCTACCTCTCCCTGCGGAGGAACATACAAGGCAAGGCAGGTTTATTCAGCTGACACATTTTATCCACAAAGGCAATTCAATGTGCTAAAATAGACTAAAGTAAAAGAAGCATGAGGAAATAATATTGATAGAAACTGAAAAGAGCTGGAGGATACACACCAATCAGCCATAACATTAACACCACCTCCCTAATACTGAGTGTGTCCCTCCTGCTGCTGAAACAGCTCTGACTGTGCTGCACTGTGTGTTCTGCATTCACTTTTTAAACCACAGTAGCTCTTCTGTGGGATCAGACCAGACGGGTTAACCCCCTATGCAGCAATGAGCCTCGGGTGCCCGTGACCCTGTTGCTGACTCACCAGTTGTTCTTCCTGGGATTACTTTTGGCAACCACTGCACACCTGGAACACTCCACTCCAAGACCTGCCGTTCTGGGGACGCTCTGACTCAGTCTAGGACATCACAATAAAGCCCCCGTCAGTGGCTCGGATCCATTCGCTCCTGCTTCTAGCACATTGACTTCAAGAACTGACTGCTCACTTGCTGCCTAATCTATCCCACCCCCCCTGATGGGTGCCATTGTAATGAAATAGCAAGACAGTCAATGTTATTCCCTTTGCTAGTCAGTGGTGTTAATGTTATGGCTCATTGGTGTTGGTATACTCTTACAGCTTCTCAGATAAAGTATCAAACCTGACCTTTTGTCCCACGGGGCCTCGAGCCCCAAACGGGCCCATGCTTCCTTTAGATCCGGCCTCTCCCTTCACACCCTGCCAGTACAGTTACATCAGAAAAACATCACAACTCGTTTGCCGTGAGTTTTTTGCCACAGTGCTGTGGTTCAGTTCTGCTTAACAGAATAACGGATGGACTGACACCACTTCGTGACGTCACTGACCCCGATGACTCGGTTACAGTCATTTAATTAGTGCTTTTTATCACCGGGAATATAATTAATACTATTTATCACAGGAAATATTTATTTAATGAACAAACGGCGCTGAGCGTATCGTGTCATTTTCGGTGGGGCCTTTACTCACACAGACATAGCTTATGCTATAAACAAGACAGAAATAACAACAGCATCATCACGGAAGGCACGAAAAAAAACAACATTAAATGGTCATCAGTGAAATGGCCATCCAACAGGGCTCGGAAATGAATTAGTGGACCACTGGCTGCAGTTCAGCTGTTCTTTGAATGTCCTTACAAGAAAATAACACAGTCTTGACTGAACCTAGCACTCAACATACTAAATACACTGATCAGCCACAACATTAACACCACCTGCCAAATGTTGAGTAGGTCCCTTATGCTGCTGAAACAGCTCTGACTGTGGTGCACCATGTTTTCTGACCCCTTTCCGTCAGAGTCAGCAGACAGGCTGGCCTGCATCAGTGAACCTTAGGTGCCCAGGACCCTGACGAGGATTCACCGGTTGTTCTTCCTCGGATCATTTTTGGTAGGTACCAACTACACCACACCTGGAACACTCCACAGGACCTGCCGTGTTGGAGATGCTCTGACTCTAGCCATTACAATAAGGCTCTTGTCAAAGAGGCTCAGATCCTTACGCTCCTGCTTTCAGCACATCACCTTCAAGAACTGACTGTTCACTTGCTGCCTAATATATCCCCCCCCTGACAGGTGCCATTGTATTCCCTTTACCTGTCAGTGGTGTTAATGTTATGGCTGATCAGTGTAAGTCAAAAGAGAAGAAAAATGCCTAGACTCTGCTGGGGTTTTCCAGTGTGAAAATATCAAGAGAACCTAGTGTGTATTAAAGCATGAAACCTGCCTTTAGTCCAGGGGGCCCGTCTTCTCCCTTCTCTCCTTTATCTCCATCAAATCCCGGGGGTCCTCGCTCCCCCTGATGACAGAGAAAGAGAGCCAGTGAGATTCCAGACTGTTTAAACTGGGTAGTACAACAACACCATGCTTGATTGTGAACTTTTCTACATTTACATAAAAATGACCTAAAACATCATCAGATTTTCACACAAATCCTAAAAGTAGATAAAGATAACCTAGTTAAATAAATTAAACAAACATACATTTATTTATGAAGGGAAACGATCCAATATTATTTTGAGTGACAAAAGTATGTGAACGTGTGCTTTCCGAATTTGGTGTGACCCTCTTGTGCACAATAACTGCAGCTAAATGTCTCCAGTACCTGTTAATCTGTCCTGTACATGGACTCATTCCCCCATACAGAACATCTTCAACTCTGAGATATTGGTGGAGTTTCTCACATGAACTGCTCAATTCAGCTCCTTCAGCAACATTTCTGTTGGGTGAAGGTCAGGACTTTGACTCGGCCGTTCCAGAACATTCACTTTATTCTTCTTCACACATACTTTGGTAGAATGACTTGTGTGATTAGGGTCATTGTCTTGCTACATGTCTGTCCCATTTTCTTTAGAGATTCAGTTCACTGATAGACGTCCTAACATTTTTCTTTAGATTTCATCTGTATATTGCTCCATCAATGATGGCAGGCTGTCCTGGGCCAGATATAGCAAAACAGGCCCAAGCAAGAATACAACCACCACCATGTTTCGCAGGTGGGATAATGTTCTTACTCTAGAGTGCAGCGCTTTCCATTTTTCCAAATGTAGCATTTATCATGTAATTCAACAAGTTTTTGGAGAGCAGTGTCTTTCTCCTTGCAACCATGCTATGCACACCATTGCAGTATTCTTCTGATAGTGGATTCATGAACATTACCATTAGTCAGTGTGAGAGAGGTCTTTGGTTGCTTAGAAAGGACCTTGGTTTCTTTGTTACCTTCTGGTCTATTAAACTCATTGCTCTTGTAGTAATCTTTGTTGGTCAAGCACTCCTGGAGAGGGTAACAATGGTCTTAAATTTCATCCATTTGTACACAGTCTGTCTGACTCTGGATTGATAGGGCTTTGTAACATTTTTGTGACGGTCCTCGTCCCACGTGTTCCCTGTCTGTTTTGTTTAGATTCCCACGTGTTAATTGCATCGTGTTCATTTATGTCTAGCCCCGCCTCCCAGCTGTGTCTCGTCTCGTGTTCAGGTGTTTCCAATGTCATGTCATTATTTAAACCCTCGTGTTTGTTCAGTGGTGTGGATTCTCTGTTATATTTTGTTGTACGTAGCTGTCGTTCTGTTTTCATGTGTCCTGGTATGCTATCGTGTTTCTGTTTTTTTTTTTCGTGTTTTGTTATTTTCGTTGTTAAATACTCTCAACTGAAATACGTATTGGCACTTACTTTCAAAACAACCAACACTCATTACAATTTTAAGCCTAATAAGCACCAACAACTCAGAAATCTCCTCAGATATCTCCATTGTTTGTACCATGATTCACTTCCACAAACATATTTTGAGGTTCACACACTTTTGCCACTAACAGACATGTAATACTGGACAATTCTGCCCACTAAATAAATTACCAAGTATAATATTTTTATATTTTATATTTGTAACTTTTTTATTTGTTTAACTGGGTTCTCTTTGTCTACTTTTAGAACTTCTAAATTCCAAAGGGTTCACAAACATCAAGCACCACTGTACATGAAGACCAAGGCTATAAAACATATTAAAAATATCATAATAAAAGAGTGAATTCCCCCAAATTTCTTACTCCATCTCCTTTTAACCCTTTATATCCACGTGGTCCAGGCATGGAGAGAGGACTCCCCTACGCAGAGACAAAGAGAAGAAGAACAATGACTCCATCATGGCCGGCAGCTGTTTTTTTATTTTTTATATGATTATCAGATGATGCTACTCTTACTCTTTCCCCTCTGTTGCCAGGCAGACCTCTATCACCCTGAGGAAGACAAATATCTGAATATTAATGTGTTTCAGGAAAACTATGAAGGCCTAAATGGATGATCCCAAAGAGGCCTTCAGAAGGACAATAATAGTGCTACGTGTGGTAGGTTAGGGTCCTATTAAGGAAGGCAGCTCTTCTGAGCATGGGTGCATCTGGTATCTGGCACCATACAGCAGATCTTGTAAATTATTAAGTTGGGCCTTCGTTCTTTGGTCTCGTTGTCCAGCACGTCTGACACATTGTACTGAGATCTAGGGAATTTACAGGTCAAGTCAACACCATGAACTCTTTGCCATGTTCCTCAAATCATTCCTGAACCATGTCTGCAGTGTGGCTGTTGAAAGAGGCCACTGCTCTTTAGGGAACATTGTTGCCATGATGGGGTGTGCTTGGTCTGCCGCAATGTTTAAGTAGGTGCTACATGTGAATGCAACGTCCACATTAATGCCAGGAACCAAGGTTTCCCAGCAGAACGTTGCTCAGAGCATTATCTTGCCTTCTTCCCATGGTCCATCCTGGTGTGATCTCTTCTGCTGGTTCTCAGTGCACATGCACCATCCACATGATGTACAAATATAATTCATCAAATCAGGCACCTTCTTCCATTGCAAGGTCTAGTTCTGACGCTCACATGTGAGCATTGGCTAGAGGGTGTAAGGCCTGGAGCTGTGGAACTGCATGCTCTGGAGTGATGAAGTTCCATCCAATATCTTTGCAGTGAGTCGGAGCAATGTTTGTGATCCAGAGCTGATCATCCATCATCAGTACCTCACCTCACCAATGCTCTTGTGGCTTTAGTCATATCTTCATAGCACTGTTTCAACATCTAGAACTGTATCTGTTACTGCAGAAACAGAAGACTCCCCCTATAAATGCCCTTGATTTGAGAAGAAACGCTGGATGAGAAAGTGCCTACAAACTGATTCTGAGGCCCAGGGTCACAATAAGGAGAGGGCCGTCAACAGCAGGACAGCAACAGGTTTGAGATCAGCTTGCTTGAGGCCCTTTATCACTTCAGCACACAGAGAAGAGAGAAACCCTTGAAACAAATTCCTTCTTTGTCCTGTCACAGCAGCAGACAAGCGTTCAAACGCTATTGGATCAGTAAAGGTTTTAAGCCCGAAACACATCAACATTTTAAACCTCTCAATACAAAAAAAAAGCTTAGATGATCAGTTTCAGAGTCTTGCTAGGTCACCTCACCTTATCTCCTTTCACGCCAGGAAGGCCTTTAGGACCCTAGACCAATAAGAGAATTCAATAATAGTAGTATAGATAAATACATTAAAAAAAAAAATTATTTATGCAGCAAATTTCATACAACATGCAGCTCAAAAAGCCTAACAAGAAATAGTTTACAAAATTAAATATGAGAAAAATGAATTCATAATTAAATTAGGGCATAAAATAAATTTAAAAATTGATAAACTAAAAATTACATAAATAGAAGAAGCTTAAATATTAAATATTAAATATTTATTTAAAAATAAATAATAATAATAACAACAACAATAATAATAACAATAATAATAATAAATACACTTTCTTTATATAGTTTCATACATGAAATTTAGCTCAAAGTGCTTAATGAAAAATAGAAAAAGTAAAGTAAGTACTGAATTAAATATATAATTAATACAAATAAATAAATAAAATAATAATAATAAAATATTATATTATTTATAATATAAAAATTATTATTTTTATAATTAGTAGTAGTAGTAGTTGCAGTAGTGGTAGTAGTAGTGGTAGTAGTATTAATACTACCACTACTACTACTACTACTACTACTACTAATAATAATAATAATAATAATAATAATGTTAATAATAATAATAATAAATAGAATTAGCCAGCATAAGGCTAAAGTGATGTTGTGTGTTTTAACCTTTATGAGTATTTAGTGAGTAAGCTTCTCTGATCTCTATAATCATTTACTCCTTCCATACATTCATGAACCTTTGTGTAAGATATTGCCTGAGGTTGTTAACATGCAACAATATTTTAACTAATCTTCAAAGTTAAATGGTTTTATTTTAAAAATGTCTAATTTAAATTTTACTGATTCTAAATTATTATTCAAGTATTTATGTTGTGCTAACTGCTACATGCACCGGAATAAAGGCACAAAATATTACATTACACACAGAATATCGCTGTTCTGTTTGTTTCCTTTGTCTAAATTAAAAAAATAATTTATGTTCTGCATTACGTACTTATATCTTCCAAAATCTGTCACTTACCATTAGTCCTGTTGGCCCCCTGGCACCCACCGTGCCCTTGGCACCCTGCAATTTAGAGGCAGCATTATGGTTAGAAAGTACAGTAAACAATACTAAAAACTACTTTCTGCCACTATGACATGATTCTCCCCATGAAAATCCATTCTAGCACTGCCCTGCGGCCTGGAAGTCCAGCCACGCCTTTATCTCCTGGCTCCCCCGGGATGCTGTCACCCTGGAGACAACAGATGGCAGAATTTTTTTTTTTCAAGATGTGACCTTTAATTTTCAATGCAACAACACCTGACAGCACGGCTAGAAATGGCTGAAATACACTTACCTTATCACCTTTCCCTCCAGGGGGACCCGGAGGGCCCTGTAAATAAATAAATGAATAAATAAATATATAAATATACAATCAATCGATTGATAATCATGAAGCTAAATAATGTAACTGAAACACATAATAATATATTCAGATTCATACTGAGCTAAAAATGAAAATCTGACCTCTTTTCCTGAAAGTCCAGCAGCCCCCGCAGCACCAGGTGATCCATTTTTCCCTCGTTTTCCTCTGTCTCCCTACACAGGCAGCACATTTTCAGCCAAGTCACTCGAGGTCACTGCTAACAATGCTGCCATCTTTCGTTTCTAGTACTGACCTCTCTACCTGGCTCTCCGGGGTCTCCTGGCTGACCTCTTTGACCTGGCGTGCCTGGGATTCCTGGGTTTCCCCGGATACCCTGAATGCCTTGCGCTCCAGGTGGCCCCGGTTCTCCAGGCTCACCCTAAAGCAACCACAGCAGAAGAAGATGAAAGACAATGTCTCCTAAAGCAGCTCCTGCCGTCTCTATAGAGATGGTTTACCTTTTGTCCTGGTGGACCAGCTTGACCAACCGGCCCACGGTGTCCAATTCCAGGTTCCCCCTGGAACAACACACACACACACACACACGTGTTAATTCAGCACCAAAAATATTAGTATCAAACAATGCTAGATGTTTTTTATCCAGCTAAAAGAATTACCTTTTGTCCCATCTCCCCGATCTCCCCCTGCATGACAACAAAAACAAAGCCACAGTCATTATTATGGCTTGTTTTCCCATCAGCCATAACATTAACACCACCTGTCTGATACTGAGTGAGTCCCTCTTGCTGCTGGAGCAGCTCTGACTGTGCTGCACTGTGTGTTCTGACCCCTTTCTATCAGAGTCAGCATCACTTTCTACACCACAGTAGCTCTTCTGTGGGATCTGACCAGACGGGCTAGCCTTTACTCCCCACATACATCAGTGAGCCTTTGGTGCCCACCACCCTATTACTAATTCACCAGTTGTCCTTCTTTTGGTAGGTACGAACTACTGCACACCTGGAAAACTCCACAAGACCTGCCGTGTTGGAGATGCTCTGGATGTGCATCAGCTTCAAGAACTGACTGTTCACTTGCTGCCTAACACACCCCACCCACCTGAGAGGTGCTATTGTAATGAAATAACTAGAGAGTCAATGCTATTCACGTCACCCGACAGTGGTGTTAATGTTATGGCTGATCATTGCACAAGATGAGGTAAAGGCTCAGAAAAGTGTTATTTCTGGTACAGACTGAGAGAAATAAAAACATTCAGACTCTGTTCTGTCAGCCGTAATAAAGTTAAGCTCGAGCGCTGAGAACCTCAAAGCTAGTGGAGCTGTGCTTGACTGACAGTGATCATTTCCCAACCTGGGGGAAAGGGGGCGGATGATGTCAGTAGGTGTGGGCGGGACTGAACCAAATCAGGAAGCAAAAACCAAAACAACAACAGACAGGAATTAAAATAAAGAGAGAGGATGTGTAAACGTCATCACCTTTTGCCCTGGCAGCCCGTTCTCACCAGGTGGACCCTTTGAAAAGACATGATGTAATAAGCAGATTGGTAAACAGTGATTGATAAGAGCACTGTTTAACATCTGAAACATTTATACTGCATCCACAAATGATTCTCACTTAACTGAATGCTGTTCGTATGTGCTGTGGTAAATTATAAATGGCGTCAAAAAAACAAAGGCATGCCACTGTAGATGTAGGTGAACTGACCACTGTGACCTACACTCACTGGCCATTTTATCAGGAGGGTTTACAGACGGGGATCCCTCTAGAAAATCAATATGACAATGTTTTCTCTTTTTTGTTCTCTCTCTTTTTCTCTCTATTCTGCTAATGACCTTTAAACCCCTCTGTGTGAACGTGGGCAGAGCTGAAACACTGTTCCTACAGCCTCTGCTACATCATTAGCACAGTGCTGTAGAGCAGGAAGTAGTGCTGTATATCACTATCACACTGTTCCTACAGCCTCTGCTGCA
>JBBPDA010101888.1:0-11367 GCA_037974385.1 Arnoldichthys spilopterus
CTGGGTGAACCCCGCCTTAGGCCCGCAGTCAGCTGGGATTGACTCCAGCTTCCCCGTGACCCGGAAACGGAAGAAGCAGTTGGAAAATGGATGGATGGATGGACCTTGAACAGAGTATAAAATATATAGAAAGAAATAAAATTGTATATTAAGGCCTGGATAATTGTAGCATACAGTTGTGGGCCACTCCAAAGAGTATTAATATAGAGTGAAGAAACACTTAATAACAGGCTGCATGCTGCAAAATGTCTCACCATGCTATTTTCGTAAGAGACATCTTTAAAACCTTTTGTTCCATCATAAACCATACAATTATTATTTCTATGTTTAAAGAATAGATGGGTTATTCTTGGGAGATGATTTCAGGCCCTTGTCTTGTGCTAGAAGAAAACAATTATGCACTCTTTTCTCTGTCAATGGATGATTCTTTAAAGAACCATTTTTTAAATGATGATATTAGTGTGAAGAACGTTTTTGAAGTGTAAAGAACACCAACATAATGAAAATGCCCTTGGAGAGAACCCTTATATTGGTAAAAAAAACCTTTGCATTATGTGATAATTCTTTAAACTTTACAGGTTCTTCACACTCACTTATCTAATTTATAAAAGCTGCTCTGTGTTCAAAAAACATTTGCACCTATTTTACGAGTGCAAGGCAAAACTATGGGTTGTAATATGAAATTTAAAATTTAAAATTAAGTATGCATATATAGAACCCGATAAACATGCTACATTAAACTTGAAGTAAGTCCATAGCAAAAATTAATTCATCAGCCTTGCAGAAAACTAATTCTGATGTGTCTAGTACATGGATGAAGATGTGTGTTAATATAGGGCCAATGGAGCCACACCATCAGTGAAGAAGCTTTGCAGCTGTGGTTTTTGGTTCAACTCAAATGGCTCCCACAGTACCATCTGTTTACCCATCTCTGCTTCCTAATGATCGCTCTGTGTTGAGGGTCTCTTGTGGGATTGGTGCTGTGTTCTGGAAGTTTTGATGCTAGTTGTGGTGAGACTCATTATTACGTCTGAAACATAAATGGTTCCTCAGTTAACAGATGGAAAAGTCTTTCTTGCTGTGTCTTGTATGTTTCCTATACTGACAGCAGGACCTCTGTGTTTTTTTTTTCAAAATGACAACAAAATATGAGCAAGGTCACATGAGAGCAAAATGCCACTTAACTCAAGTTTATTTAAAAAAAGTATCATAAACACTAAAACAGTCTTCAGTTGCCACCTTCAAACATGATCAAATGTTCTTTCTCATGTATCTCATCTCTTCAATACATATTATAGGCAGTGGTGGCCTCGTGATTAGGACGTTGCCCTTGTGAAAAGAAGGTCACAGGTTCAAGTCTTGACCCGGCTGCCACTGAGGTTCCCTTGAGCAATGTATCATCCCACTACACTGCTCCCCGGTCGCTTTTCATAGCTATACGGGTTATATGCGGAGGTCACATTTCATTGCAGTGCACTCTGTGTGTTCACAATATAATAAATAAATAAATAAATAAATAAGTTACATTCATTTATACAATTTCCATAGAATGAAATGTACACATATGTGAGTCTGGGAGTATTAGGTGAAACAGAGCTAGAGCACCCTGTCACACTCACACACACACCAAGCCTGAACACTGATTTTAACAAATAATTTTAGGATTATTTTTCTTTTAATTTGTTGGAACTAGTCAGAGTCAAAATCATATACCTGCTCGAATAAGGCAAAGGTGATTCTTCCTCCAGTGATATAGGCTGAGCTTTGAGAGGTGGTCATTTATCCATGGTATTATGCTATTACGACTAAGCAACCCCTGCCCTTCTGGTCATTGACAAATAGCCTGAGCATGTTCACAGTGGATAGATTCAGAATGAAAAAAACGGGATCTGATCAAAGTGGATCTGTAAATACTGTAAAGAATCAATAATAAAACAAAAAGGACAAATAATTATTGTCCCTTTCCTGTTCTTGTCAGTAGTTAACTACTAACAAATAATACATAAAAAGTAATGTGAGCAACTAATAGCAAAGCAACTATTTGAATCATTTTGCAAAAATAAATGCAGTTCAACTACTAGCATGCTAAAGCTAAATGTAGTTTAACTACTAGTATAATTACATGCACTTTATTATTCCCTGAAACTGTATGCATGCAGTGTAAAAATGTATGTCATACTGTTGGAGCTGGATTAGCTTATATAACAGCTTATGTAATTACATGTATGTATTAACTTAATTTCCTCTTATGTAAGCATATCCTAATGTAATTCAGTGTTATAGCAGGAGTAAAGACTTTGGTAGTTAATGGATATTTGCACAAGTTGCATTATAATCTTACTGTAACTGTGAATACATCACCAGTAGATACATTGTTGTTGCATACGTTACTACAGTTATTAGATGCTCTTTATATAAAGTGAGACCATTAAAAATGAAAATCAAAAATGAACTGAAAACATATGGTGACATTTAACTATTCTTTTAACACTACTGTTGAGAATAACCACAAACACTAAAACCCACTTTATAAATTTCAAAGCATTGGTGCCATATTGTCCTTCTCAGTATGATTGTTCTGGATATGCAGTCACTGAGCCAAACTCTTTTGTGAATAATACAATCACTGGGTATGCACCAAGAATGATTCATCACTGCAGTGTTTCCCCTACCATTAAACAGGCTTGACGATTTGCCTGTACAAATTCCAATATTAATGAGACTCAATGTGAAAGAGTATTTAGGATGTGACAGGCTAAGATTTGCATCCTAGAATGCAGTTTTATGTAACATACATATATTTTTGTACTAAAATAAATATCTCAATCGCTTTCAAATGTTAAAAAACGCTCAATCAGATCTCAAGTTTGGTGCAGATACAAACATACTTGAGTGATATTGCCATGTGTTGCATGGGTGGTATGGTATGGTTTGTTTTGCCTGAAGAGCAGCTTCTAGTCTTCTAGCAGCAGTCTAACAGAAAAGCTTGATCCTTACAGAAAAGGAAAGATCTGACGTGGTTTGAAGGTGTTGTACCTCTTAACAGGGCTAATAAAAGATGTTTAGCTTGTGTGTTGTTTCAGCTTTAGTTAGCGCTGCCCCTTCTGGATATTTACATATGCAATCAACTTTCTAAAGTGTTATTCAATGACCAATTGTCAAAAGCAAATTACTATTGAATGTGCTGAAAATAAGTGTGTAAAGAATGTAAAACCTGCATTCACCTGTATAATGAGTTCACTGGTAGCTTTCAAGGTAAGAGTAATGACGCATATGAAACATAAAGCAGTAATGTGGGGACTTCCAGTCTAAATTCAGTCATTTTAAACCTCTTTGATATAGCTCATATTTAATTTTTTACTTGATTTTTGCTTGCTCTAAATTTTTACTTGTTTAAAATCAGTTTAGGGAGTTTCAGTCTAGCGAAACTCTTATTCTGTCTTACTGGTTCAAGCTTTTCTTAAAACATGTTCTGACATTTTCCTTAAAATTTCAGTGGTTTCATTCAGAATTAATAGTTCCAATGACAGGTTTCCCTGGCCCAAATGCAGCAAAGCTGGCCCAAATCCTGATACTATCATTAACATATTTCACAAATAGGATAATGTTCTTATGCTGGAATGCAATGCTCTCCTTTCTTCGAATATTGCACATCATGTTTGAACAAAAATGTGAGAGAGGCCTTTAGTTGCTTAAATGTTACCCTGGGTTAGTTTGTCACCACTTATTCCATTAAACACCTTGAACTGGGAGTGATCTTTGTTGATCTATTTCTCCTTTCTCACCACTTGTACACAATCTGTCTGTGCATTGAGTCAGACTTTTTAGGTATGTTTTTTTTACCTTTTGCAGCCTGAAGAGATCCTCAAAAATCTCTTTTGTTCATGCAGCATTGCATTTCCAGTGGCATGTTTTGAAAACCAGACTTTATTAGAGTCTTGTTTTTAATAAACAGGTCTCCCTCTCATGCCTGATTTTCATCCTATTGACTGAAACTCTAGTTAGACTCTAATTTTACTTTCAGTGGTTTATACGCTTTGACCACTCACAGATATAATATTGGTATATATATTGGAAATTTTCTTCAAAATAAAATTACTACGTATCTCTGTCTCATTTGTTTAACTGGGTGCTTAACTGGTTTAACTTTGTCTTTTTTGGGAAAATTAGGAAATTTTTGGAAAATCAGCTGATGTTTTAGATAATTTTTATGCAGAAATATGGAAATATCTGTAGGGTTCGCAAACTTTCAAGCATTAATTTATACGTACTAGATTTAGGAAGATTTACTTGGATAAAAATTTTTTTTGCAATGTCTTTTTACATATGCAGAAGCACCAGTTAAATCTCATTTGCCAAAATGCCAAAACACAGAGGACTGAAGACACTGTTGGATTGCCAGCAGTTCGTTTAGATTAAAGCTGACGTTTTGTCATCGTCCTCTGGTTGTACACTAATAGGGGTCGATTGTGTTCCTCCGCCAGCACAGTACCAATAGTATCAGTCTACAAGAGCTGTGCATGCTAGGTTGCCAGACGCAGTAATATAAGCCTCATTTCATTCTGAATACCTGCTCAGCTTAACATCCTCGGTAATGACAGGGACTGTCGCCGGATTCAAAGTTTGCTCTTTGCATCACCAACTTTATCCGTACCATCCTAATTAACGACAGACTTTTGTTTCTCCGGTGGAGACTTTTCACATATCCTTTCAAAATGACATGCAAATCTGCTGTGTCACCCTCTTCTTCTGTCTCTCTCTCCCATGATATGTTCTCTGAGGATTGCGTAAAAGAGAGATGAGACAGAGGAAGGATGTGATCAGTGAATGTTGGATAAGTCTATGGCCTCTTAGTCACTGGTGTGGATTCTGATTAAACCCCTAGTTCCCTTTATTGCTGTCACAACAGACATTGCTCCTGACTGGGGCCTTGGTGCTTCTCACTGTGACTGGAAAGCCTTGATGAAGGGTTTTCAAAGGCACCATCAGCCACTGGGGACACAGGGATTACACTGACCAAATGGCGTTTGATATGGTTGCTAGTGAAGTCATTTGGATCTCTTTGAGCATGGGTTCTCCAACTCTTCTAATGGTTATTCCGGTCATTAATTCCCAGTGAAATGGACAGTCATTCACGCGTTAAAGTTTAATCCGGGCTGCAAGACCGTGTCAGTGCACTGCGGCTCTTTGTCTAATTTAGTTGACAATTCTTGTGTAGCGGGCTATAGGCATCGTATTCTGTCACGCTCTTTGAAAATGCAATGCCAAAGCATGAGAAAGCAACACTAGCACATTCCCTTCCCTTTGCCTGGGTTTGTGCCATGCCGTGAATTTTGCATGCTCTGGTCAGGTATTAGCAGGGACAAGACAGCAGTCTGAGCATCCGGTTGGCATATCGTCTTGTAAGCAGGGTGTAATCCATCAAAGGATGTGTTAACCCTGTCACCCTCCAACACAACACACCCATGTAGGGGATGAGAGAGAATGATTGTCTCACCAGAAAGAGTCTTAACATGTTTCATTTGCACAAGTACGGATTTCATTCCTCATGCTGCCAACAAGGAGATTAAATGAACCTGAACGTTGAGTAGGTCCATTTATCTTCACTCTGGTCCTTCTTTGTGGACATTTATTCAACAAATATTTTCCTTGCAAAGCATTTAATTACTTGATATACTATCCAGCACATTTATTGCTTGCACAGCATGAATGCAGGACTTAAAAAGGGAAATGATATTCACCCCTGCGTAATATATCTTGATTGTTAGTGCACTAGTTACTCACACAGCATAACATATGAATTATTCAGTAAAAACAAATTGTCTGTGCTCATACAATCCTGGCAAAGTTACTGTAACAACAAAATGGTTGTTACTTATATCACCATCTGTTATATGGTGCAGTAGATCACAATTATCGTTCATGATTCAAGAAACACGGGGAGAGCTTGCAAACTGCACAGAAAGGCACCTGTGGCGGGACCAGGAATTGAACCCAGGACCTTCTTGGTGTGAGGTGATAGCACTAATGTTAACATGTAATTAAAATATTCATCTATTAATTTATACATCCTGTAATCTAAGCATTCTACTAATTATGAGATTTAATGTAACTGCATTGTTTACAGTTCAAACAGTCCCAATCAACAGCCCAGTTCAGCACATTCATGTGCCCCCCCTGTCTTCCAGCTCTAGATTCACTAGTAAATTGTGCCACAACTGAATTCAGGTATTATTTTTCTGCATTAAGATTTCATTCCAAAATATTTTGAAAATATTGAATTGTGAACTCAGTATCACAACTGACCACTATCTAAAAAAGAATATTATATAATATTGGCCCAATATTATTAGGGAGTAGGATGGAGAATATAAAGCATGTGAAAAGGGTGCAGTAGCACCCTTTAACAAGGGTTGAATATTCTTTAAATTTTAACATTGTCAGAGTTCAGCATTGCATTCAGCATTGCCGCTTCCAGTTCAACATCTGGGGCCTTTCTGCTGGGGACAGCAAAACTGCACATGTCCCAGTACAGAATCTCAGCTGGTAGTGGCATTCCTAGTCCTGATCACACCACAAGCTTTGTGTGTGTGTGTGTGTGTGTGTGTGTGTGTGTGTGTGTGTGTGTGTGTGTGTGTGTGAAAATGTGAGGAAAGAAAGAGAGAGAGAGAGAGAGAGAGAGAGAGAGAGAGAGAGAGAGAGAGCGTGAGAGAAAGAGAGAGAGAACGAAAAAGAGCGAGCGAGCGTGTGTGTGTGTGTGTGTGTGTGTGTGAGAGAGGGCGTGCGAGAGAGAGAGAGAGAGAGAGAGGGCGTGCGAGAGAGAGAGAGAGCGCGCCTTCACACTGAGCTGTAGTCTCTCTCTCAGTATCCCTCCACATCCTGCGCTGACTGGCTTTGCCTCCTTCTTTCCTCCTCCGGCAGCTCTCCTCTCACCTCGAGGGAACAGAAACGCTCTCTCCAGTCTTCCTGTAGCTTTACCCGGCACTTTGAAGGAGCACTACGGTCTCCATTGCTGCTCCAAGCAGGAGAAAATTACACAGCCGTTGCTTCTCGTTGTCGGAAAGGTAAGCCGCTGTGATGGAGTTTAGGCTCCCGCACATCCAGCTGCAGCAGACACCGCAATGCCTCAACAGTCCGTCCTAGCGGTGCATGTGGCGTTAGGGACGTCGCAAACTTATTTAGTGCTTTTGTCCTCCGCTCCGACGGCCAGAAACAGGAGATTCACATATGGCTTCTTGAGTTTGAAAAATGTAGCTTGTTTTAAATTAGTGCAACAAATGGCGCTTACTGCTGTCCGCGCACACCTGTGACTGTGCGCTACGTGTGGAGTGCAGGAAACCGCTACTAACACTTTTCTCGACGTTTTTGCCGCGCTGCCGTGTCCTGTGTCGGTATTTTGTCACAGAAGTGCGTTCATGCTGATGTTAAAACGCTCCTTGGTGTCTGTATGTATGTTGATGGGTGTGTTAATCGAGGGGAAAACGTGTTGCGAGTCGTCGCTTGTTCGCAGTTGCACGTCTAGCAGGCTGACGGGAGGGAGCGGCTACACCTGCAGCACTGTACACGGGGAGCCCGCATCAAACTTTCCTCTGCAGGACAGCACTTAGGGGGTGTTATTGACGTGAAGCTGGGGAAGATCTTCACGTTTGCAGTGTCTTCTCCGTTATTTCGTCACGAGTGTGTGGTAGTCTTGGGCTGTCAAGGTCAAAGAGAGAATGGGAAAGATAATGAAATAAAAATGAACGTTATATAAGGTGTACGTCAAAATAAACCAGATGTGCTAAAACCTCTGGCCAGGGTGAATTTATACGTGGTGTAATCCATCAGGGTGGTGTGGATATAGAAACTACATGGCTGGCTTGACTTTTTTTTTTTTTTTTTTTTTGGGGGGGGGGGGGGGTTAGTTTTGGGTTTTTTTTGGTTACTGCCTCTGATCTCTATGCAGAACCTCCCTTGTCATTATAATGCATTCAAGGGCTTAGCAGCACTGTCCCATCTAATAAACGCAGCCCTTAATCCTAAACATCACATTTGCTCTGTAAATGCCAGTGGCTATCTGTCTGAGATGTGAGAACAAGGTGCGACATGTACCATTGAATAAAATGATTAATCCTAATCCAGTCGTGTATAGAGCCAGGGCTGGAGTTTGAATAGGTTCTGCTATGTCACTTCTGCCCTCAGTAGCAGCTGTTATGCCGGCTGTGTGGTTGGTGAAGATCAATCCAATGTATCTGCATTAAAGCCGTGTCGCCTGAAAAGGCAAAATCATTCTTGCAGATCGATTCGACCTGGGCTGTCGTCGCAAGGGAAGCTTCTCGCTGGTCTCTTGTTGCAGCAGAAATAGCAGCCTAAATGGTCATGTAGGCCAAATGGGAAGTAGAGAAGAATAGATGGCCATTTGCTATGGAAGGATGCTATTTTTTTGGGGTCTTTGGCATCATCTAAAGTTGGCACTTGGGGTGGGGTGCACCGACGTGGGAATCATAGGCCCGTATCGGATATTTTCATGTACGTATCTGCTGATGCTGATACAGATGCCAATACAATCAATGTTTTTTTTTAAATACTGATATTAGGACTGCATCGACCTAGATTAGAAAACAAAATATAGCTTGTTTTTGATTTCTTTCAGCTTGAAAATGAGGTATAATGAACAAACAAAAGCATTTCATCATGGTATTTCAGCCTCATCTAAACATACCACTCTTGCAAAACACAGTAAATGCCATTAACCATTAGTCAAATCTAAACATCTGTGTGAGGGCAGTATTATTTTGTCAAGCAATTATCTGCTGATACTGATATGATTCCGATATCATTGTGCATTCCTATGTCAGACATTTGTGTTTTCTGTCCACAAACTCTGTCAAACCTGGGAAAAACAGTGCAACAGTCAGCAACCATATGTCTTTTGATTTATATGGAATGGGCATGACAGGATAGAGGGGTGCTACATTTAATGGCAGGCCAGTGCATTTGGAAGAGAAACTGGAAGACAACAGAGACTCTTTGCTTTGGCACAGCAGCAAGGCCGTCGACTGGCCAAAAATGCCACCACCAGACTGTTTGTTCAGGACTCAACAGCCTCTCAAGGGCCCTAATACACACCTACAATTAAACCCGTGGGTCCAACATTTCATGAAGGTTTATTTAGGAGTTGGGTTACTACTGATCTGTGTGTTCCAGACACAGCTCATTTTAATTACCCCTCTGGCAGTCTATCTCTGACGTGCACCACTAGGCACAACAGGCAACACCAAACCTAATGGTATTTCTGCAAGAAGCTGTCCTGACAGGTAGGCATATGGAGTTATCCGAGCCTGCTTTTGATTTGATGAAGATGGCGCTGTCCATGTAATGATAAATAAATAAGACTACAAATGAAATCACCCTCACACACCTCACTCGACTTGCCTTGAGTATATTTTGGAACCGGAAAATGGAGGAATCATTAGGAATAGGGTTTATTTAAGGGACGACCCAGTTTATGTGATTAGTCTGGTGTGTCTACTCATAATTACACTCAGTACATTTCAAATAGGATTGGTCCTCATTGTTTTACCATGGTGGTTGCCAGTCTTGGTCTTGAAGTCCTGCTGTCTTGCATATTGAGGTGGTATCTCTGCTCCAGAAAAGTGGATTCTTCTACTAATCAACAATCTCTGTCTTCATGAGAATGTGTTAACAGCAGAAAACTCCAGCTTCTCCACGAGCCAAAATGGAAGAAGTGATTTAGAAAATGGATGGATGTTGTTGGAAAAAGAGCAAATATGACCTAATTCAGTAATATAGAATAACAATATAATGGTTGTACGTGTCTGTTTTTTAAAAAAATATTCACACTGTAAGTGATATTTATGTGTAACTAAATAAAAAAGTCAAATAAAAACATCCTGAAAGCAATCATGTTGGATTTTTTCGCCCTGTAGGAAGATCAGTTTGAGTTCGGAATTTGTTATCAGGTTAAAAATGCGATATTGTGTTCATCTCTACACTGAAATGTGCAGGGTAGGGCATTCCAGGACTAGAATAGGAAATCACTGTTTATCTGATTCGGAGGCCTTGAGGCTACAGCCAAGCGAGTACAGTAGAAGTGCTATCTGCTGTGTTGTCTGTCAGCACACTGTAGTTGGGCCCTTTGTGTTGTTATGTGCTCTTTAGCTATAACCTCAGGGTTTGGTTCACAGTTTGCTTGAAATACTAATGGCTCCCCAGTCGTGCTTGTGTGGGTGGCGAAGCAAGGACTGAAATGAAAAAACAAATTCCATTTTCCCCATCAACTCCTATTGAAGAAAGACAAGACACATGAAATAAAAAACTTTTATTTTGTTCACTCATCTATTTCCTTTGGAAATGAAAATGTGAGTTGTTTAATTCACATTTGTTGTGAAATTTCAGTTCACTGCTCATTGCTTTTGCAGGATGCAAAAGAATAATGGCTAGTTTTACAGTAAGATGTCCATTATAAGCTCTTTTATTTTGATAAATGAACCGTACTGCAAAGATAAATTAACAGTGAGAGTGTAACTCTGCTCGTTGACTGTGGTTCTCTGCTCTCTGGATTTTATTCTGCCACATAACTATAATATGGTTTTTTGGTCAAAGCATAACCAGTGGCTTCAAATCGGGTGCCCTTTTTTGTAATGATCCTAATGAACTCATTCGCCTTCCAGCAATGCGTAGTGACTTTGCACATATATGTGTGATGGCTATTCAGCAAGTGGGCGAGGAACAGCTGCAGGCCGTGCCCGTGCAGATAAGCGAAGGCGAATTGGCTGAAAAAGTGTTTTCCCTAAAAATGGACTGTCAGATTCAGAATGATGGCAGTGCACTGAATTCAGGGATTTGAGTGGGTTTGGCTTCTCTTCTCGTGCGATTTTCTGTGAAGCTGCTCTGTCTATTATTCCAACAGTCATCCATGGGCTTTTCTGAAAGGCTCTCCCCTCAGCTCTGTAATGCAGTCTAGGCTATGTGTCGTTTTCATCAGCCTGTGTGTACGTGTATTTATCAGTATCTTAGTCACCAGCATTGTTCCATGTGGTCATATTAGCTGGTCTCATTTGCACACTGCTTTTGATTGCTCATTCCATTTTTTGTCAGGACTCCTTTGTATGGTTTATTATACCAAACCCACATTTGATATGTCCTCGGTTGGCTTTTAAATGACATAATCCCCCTAGACTGGCTCTATTCATCACATTTATACTGCTGCACAACTGCAATGGTCTGATCTCAGCAGTCATAACATTAATCACCAAATAGCATTATGGGGCCTTTGTTCTGCTCCTTGAATGTCCACTAACATCAGATTGGGGAACATTTTTAACAGAGTCAATTTACAGGGAAAGCCTTGAGATGGGAATTATA
>JBBPDA010101918.1:0-11365 GCA_037974385.1 Arnoldichthys spilopterus
GGAGGGGCGTGGCACCTAATATTCAGGAGAGGCCGACCTTGCACGCCCTCTAGGGGGAGCCTCAGCTCCCCTTACACTTCCAGTCACTTACTTTTCTTCATGGCATTTATGGCAACAACCACATGAAGAATACTGTGTTCTTGAGTCAGAAAAGCATCCTTGGATCTGAGTTTTTTGTCAGCAATTTCCAAAAACTAGCAGCCATTTTACAAAGCAGGTTTTATCACTTAAGCCCAAAGTCAGCTCTGTCCAATAGGAAATCAGACCAAGAGCATTGTCCAACTTGAGCTGAAGTTATCTGAATAAGTGATGAAACAATCTCGTGTGGCGTCACCTACACATTCAAAACAAAGCACTAACAAAGAGGCCACGCCTAGTTTTAGTTTAAGTGTGAAACTGAACAGATACAGATTATGGCATCGCATTGTACACCTCACATACCACAGACATAGCTTTACTTGGTGCCTTTGTGTGTGTGTACGCGTTTTTGTACCAGTCTCAATGTTGCCGTAGTCAGGTGTGTACCCAGCCTCCAGCATGGCCGTGCGACAGGCAGTCCCTGCTACTTCTTTTACCAGCTCTCTAAATTCCGCTAGACGAGATGACACCTATAACACACACACACACACACAAAAGAAAATGTCTGCATATATAAGATTGCTGTGTATAAAAATGTATGTACTTCATGTATATTAGGGGTGTCACGATGAATCAGTTGGTAACAAAGTAGCGCAAACACCCAAGCTGGCTAGTGGCTCTGTAAGGGAGGGATGAAAGACAGCCTCTAAATCAATAGGGCCAATGCTTAGACAGCTGTGCCACCCTGGAGCCACATAAGGAGACCGGGGGTGTGTAAACTTTTGCATATGACTGTGAAGATTGATGAATTCGATCTGACGCTCTGCAATCTGTCCCCATGTTTATTTTTTCATGTCAAACCCATACTGCGAGTATAAGAACTGTGTCACAGCACCAGCGCTCACTGTAGATGAACACAGTGGAAAGCTCAGGTCTCTGAGCTGTATCTCACCTCTTGCAGTTGTCTGTACTGAGCGGTCTGAAACTCCTGCAGCGTGTACGTGTGCTCCCTCTCTATTCTGCACAGGCCCATGTCACTGATGCGACAACACATCTCCCTGATGTCAATCAGCGCTGGCTGCAGAGACTGTGAGGAATCGGTGACACACAGTAGACCGTCACTGAAGGGTAAGCAATATGGTAAATGCACAGAACCCCTGGTGTATTCCACAACCACCACACCAAATGTTGGGAAAATGTCACATTTGACCACTGATACACACTCCACTCTGCATGTCATTCAGCTTACTGATGTCGGTCATCAGCACTGGCTGGGTGACAACATTTCCTGTCACTTCTCTTTTAGAAAATGATGGAATATTTGGCTTGCAGCCAACTGTCCAATACAAAATGTTTAATTGGTTTCAAAATTCTTTTACTGTCTTGGAAGCCGCTTTGGATTAGACAGCGTCAGCCAAATGAATAAATGCAAATTTCAAAATGGGTTTTAGGATCAGCTGCTTCTGTTTTATGCTCCAAAACTTTGGAAAGCATGATCAATACATATTTGTCAGACACATAGTTATTAGTTTTTATTTAGCCAAGCTTTCTGTTCACTTAATATTCTTATCTTTAGTTATCTCTGTAATCTTACTCATTTATTTAACCATTTAATTGACTCTAATATTCCTGCTTTATTACAATACTGAGCATTTCATTACACGCGGTAAAGAAGACGAAAAAAAAGAAGAAAACTTTGTGAAGAGCACGATGAGAAAGTTCACTGCAGATGGCTGGTATTCTCAAGTGACAGAGAGTAATCTCAAACTACAGGACTGATACATTTAAATCATAAAAAACAGTCAATTTAAGAAGCCCCCACGACTGAGCAATTTTGTTGACGTGCCAATAGAGGCTACTAGGCTGAAGGAGGACACCCTTTAAGATGCAACTGATAACCCAGGTGACATTGTTAATTCGGTGCATACAGATGGACTTCCACCTCATATCGGCAATAATTTTGTGAAAGTTGAATTTTTCAACGTAAATTATTATTAAAAATACTTGATAATGATACTTTTTTTATATAGTAACTTTTATACATCTCAATGCAGCTCAAAGTGTGTTACTTGAAGAGCAGAATATAGAATAAAAAGTCATTAAAAAAGTTAATTATTTTACAAAACATCAAAGTTCAAGCTTAAAAAAGAAAATAAGAGAGAATAAAAATACAAGGCAAAGCTGTAAAAGCTCGGGTATAGAAGTGTGTTAAGCTGCTTTTTAAAACTACAAAGAGAAAGATCTTGACAAATATCTTACTACAGTTTCTATCTTTTGCAGTGTTTAACAGGCAGCACTACATGATCTTAAGAACCTGTTAGGAACACATTCTGTCAAGTATATGAAGGTGTTTGTCCATTTATAGCTTTAAATACTACTAGAAATGTTTTAAAATCAACTGCAAAAGAGACGGTAACAGTGTCTGGTAAAATAGTGCTAACATGTTCAGCTCTTCTAGTGTGTCAGTACTCTAGCTGCTGCATTCTGAATAAGTAGTAATCTATTGTAGAGCTGGGAAATATGATGATATTTATCGTTATCATGAAAAACTGTGGTCACAATGTGCTTTTCTGAGCATATCAATATCAATATATATTAGTACTTAAAAACATGGTCAAACCTCATGCTTCATTCTAAGGAGAGCATTATTATATCTTAAGTGAACGTATTGCACTGTGGAGTAAATATCGTGACATTGTGGAATTTTCTGCAAATGTTGTGCTAAGATATTTTTCCCATTTCACCCACACTTAATTTACCGTCTCTTTGGGTGATCCTGTAAATACTACATTACAATATTCTAGGCGTGAGAAAACAAAAGCAAGAGTCAACATCTTATCATCTGCCAAGATAAGAAATGGTCTTACACTGGCTATGTTCCTGAGAGGAAAGAAAGAAAAGAAAATTCCTTTCAAAGACTAGGGCTGCACGATATGGACAAAATACCAGTATTGCGATTATACTGCTACATATTGCAATTGCGATGTTTTGAATATATTAAAAGACCCATATCACCTTTCCCCTAATTAACCAGGCCTGTGTGTAAGTGTTGTTAAAGCTTCAAACTGTACATTCACTCAAACTAAGCTTTAAAAGCATCCTGTATTCAAATAAGTTTTGCGATGTCACAAAACCAACACATTTACACGTCTCTTTATTTAGCCTGCATCTTTTACGGTGTGGTCTGCTGGGGCAGCAGCATCGCCGCTGGGGACAGAAAGAGACTGAACAGGCTGATCCGAAGGGCCAGTTCTGTTTTAGGATGTCCTCCGGACCCAGTGGAGGTTGTGACTGACAGGAGAATGGTGGCTAAGCTCTCACCCCTGTTGGACCACATCTCCCACCCCATGCAGGAGTCTCTGTTATCACTGAGCAGCTCCTTCATTGACCGGCTGCTGCACCCACGGTGTGGGAAGGAGAGATTCAGAAGGTCTTTCCTTCCAGCTGCTGTCAGACTGTACAACCAACACCTTGCAGTGTGATCTCACACACAAACATACACACACATCCAAAACACCATGGACTGAAAAACTGGAATGTTCACTTAATGTGCAATATGTCTCATGTGCAATATTCAATATTCAGTGCAATATTCTTCTGTGTAATATTATTCATGGTGCAATTATTCTTCTGTCTTTTCATACACTACTGTCTATTTATATATTTTTTTAAGTTTACTTTTTTAATCTTATTGTGCTGTATAGTTTTTTTAATGATTGCTTTATCAATCCTTTGCTGCTCTTACCTTTTGTACTGCCGTAACAATGCAAATTTCCCACTTGTGGGACTAATAAAGGTTCTCTTATCTAAAAAGTTTAGCCCCGCCCCTTCACTGGGAAGTTCTAAGAAGTCCTTGACTGGTTAGAGGCTCATTTGCATATTGCAGCCTCTTGCGACATCAGTACTGTGGAGACCAATACTGTGATAACGATGTACAGACGATATATTGTGCAGCACTAATACAAACCAAGCAGTGGCTCAGAAACAGAGGAGCACAAACACACTCTCTCACCTTGTTGACGATGAAAAGACGCTGCTGAAGCGAGCGCTTACACTTGCTGATAGTTTTGGAGCGCACGTTGGCGCGCCACACCCGGAAGGCCTTCCACTTACGGAAACGGGCAAATACTGGGATGCGCAGGAGTTGCTTGTGGTAGCGGTACTCCTGCTCCCAGCGCTCCAGAGGCAGGAAGGTCATTTGATCATCGGAGAAGTGCGTCACACCGTGCCCGCTGATCGTGTAGTAGTTCGCCTTGTTGATTTTCTCATACGTCACAATCCTGTCGGTGGAACAACCAAAACAACCTTGTTGACTTTTTTAGCAACCAACTGATCAGTAACTGCCAATAAAGTAATATGTAGGTTGGGAATAGAGTAAGAGTAGAAATATGCATTAGTTCAATCAACAACTATAATATTTGATAATAAATGTATGTGACTGCAATAAAATGTTCAGGCCTTTTGTACTGTTTTTTTTTCTACATACATTTGTAACAAAACAAACAAATCAAATTGAATCTTGGTAAAATTGGAGATTTCACGATGCCATGAAGAATTTCCAAAAGAATCGTAATCATAGTTTCTAATACTTTCTCATAAATTGAATCATTTCTTTAAAAAATGTTAATGAATTTTGGTTAAATGTCAGATTTCATAATGCAATGAAACTTGCTTAGAAATATTATAGAAATGACCAACTTAGGGTGAGAAAACACAAGCTTAGGATCAACCCTGTAGCTTTAAACTCTTAAAATTGCCATGAATCTACGGTGACCATGATAAACATGGAGTAATCAGTTCTCAACCTCAAAAAATCTGTTTCTGAAGAGCTGGATGCAGTTGAAGCAGGTTGGAAAGTCTTGATGATGAATTTAAAGTAAAGATTTGGGAAAGTATTGACTTGTATCCTGGCTAGTGCTTGTTAGCAATGTCAGCCTCAGCCTCAGCCTAGTTCCAGCTCTAAAACAGTGGCAATATATGGACTCCAAACATGTCTTGGCTGACTGACCACTGGAGTAAGTGGAAATCTGTGTAAATTTGATTTTTCTGGTTGATCTGTTGCTCATAAGTCACTTTTGTTTGTTACTCATTCACTCACCCAGAAGCAGAATCAAAATGTTTCCATTAACGTGCATTTCTGAAACTCAAGTTCCAGTGACACTAGATCTGCAGAGTCTCTCTCCACATTCAAGAATTGTCTCAAGACTCAGCTGTTCCGCACCCACCTCAGCACATAAGCCTATCGGTCACGTACGAACTGTTGCTCCCTGATAACTGTCTGAATGTTCCCCAGATAGTTATGTTACACTTAGCTTTTCTTGTAGCACTTGTCATCTGTATTTATTGTAGTGAAAATGACTATTTGTCATTGTGAACACACTTAAGCACCACAATTAAATGTGACTTCTGCATTTTACCCATCACACGTGCACATTTGGAGCAGTGGGCAGCTATCAACAGCGCCCGGGGAGCAGTGTAGTGGGACAGTGCCCATGTAGTAGTTGCTGTCTGTTGTTACTGTAGCATATGTCTTCAATAGTTATTGTAGCACCTACAATTTTACTATTAAGAAAAATGCGTTGGACTCCTTGTAGCACTCACTTCAGTGTTGCCCTGTGCAGCTCTAATGCTTGATTTTTCTCTCTGCCTTGGAAGTCGCTTTGGATAAAAGTGTCAGCCAAATGAATAAAAAGTAAATGTAAATGTTCATAAGATTCATAACACATTTGTAATTGTGGCCAACGCATTGCCTTAAACTCTATCATCCTTAAGCCGCTTATCTTGCTACAGTCAGAACATTTTAGGCCTCAGATGCCTGTTACCAGTATAGCCCAGTATAAACTTACTTCAGTTTGTACGGGTCGTATTCAATGGACGATATGGGGGCTGCTGGTGTCATGTAAAAGAAGCCCAGTTGAGGATTGTTCTGGATGACCCGCACGATTTCAGAAGGACAGCGAATTCGAGCCCGGATCACTTCCTCCACAGTGTTGAAGAGCAGTGGATTGGACACAGCAGGAGAGGGGGTGCGGCTAATGGGTGCCAGTGGAACAGTGTGGCTTTTGGAGGAGCTCCTTGGTCTTTTGGGTGGAATAGCGGAGCTGTGCGGACTCTGAGTCAGCTGCACCTGGAAAACATGACATCACACATCAGGATGTTACTGCTTCGCTCAAACACAAATAATACAATAAAATAAAGCCAATATTGTTTTATCAGGAAAATTAATGAGATATATGCATGAACATCAGATTTCAATACACACTGTACATACAAACAGTAAATGAGCTGCAGACCTGTCTTTCTTTAAAGTGGTCAGGTATGTGGGGTAGCTGTAGAGAGGAGGGTCGTCTGTCCAGACAGGGGTCCATCCGTTCTAGCCCAGCAAAGGAAGGAGAAGGGGGCTTCCAGCCAGTACCCATCAGCCTCTCCTTGTTCTTCCTTTGGATGTACTCTGGCTGTTTGTGATCCTGATAGCGCTTCAGAGCCGGCTGAAATAGAGTGAACAGTTACTACACTTCACTCCTGAATATGACGTACAACACATTGCTAATTTTAACTAAGCAGAAGGTTCAACATATTTAAAGGGTTTAGTATTATAAGTTGCACTGACTAGACTCAACAGGAAAAGCAGCAGCAATCAGTGCTGGTCATGACTAGTGTAACTAAACCCTTTATCAGTTCAATTTAATTCACTGGTTGATTGAGTGACTAAGGGGGCAATTAATTTTTCACATGGGAGATATAGTCATCTATCCATCATAATTAATTTTTTTCCCACTTCATGTTTGTGTGGGTTTAAACACCCAAAACAGGTAGAATTCATTCCTAAATGACCATTTTATCTCTTATAATTTATTAGGCTGTTTATGTTACTGCCTTCAAGACTGATAATATATGTAAATGAGCTGCATTCTGATTGGTTGCACTGTATTGTGCTTCCTGCCTAAGATTTGAACCAGTGACCTTCAGGCCACATGGGGAAACTCCCTAACTGTTACACCGCCAATGTCCCAAACCATGATCTAGTAAACATGATTTTCTTATTATTAAAAACACTTTTTTAAAGTCTAGGTGTCTGAAAATAGCTGCTCAGCAGAAAGGAAAGAATGTTGTCCTAAAACAGTCGAAAGAATGAATTAATGACAACCACCCAGTTGATAGCAAGCGCGCAAACACTAAAAGCTCTCATCCAGTTTTCCCTCTCACCAGTATCTCCAGCTGGACAGGTTTCTGAGCGGCCCGTCGTCTCTCCTGAGCCTTGGTGCTCTGGATGAACACCAGGGCATCTGGGTTTGGCTGGACATTGCTGGGTCCAGCTGCTGAAATGAGTCTTGATCTAAGCAACTCTGTGTCCACCGGCACCAGAGACACAGACAGAGGGGCAGACATCCCCACCGTCCTCCGTCCAGCATCCTCTTGGGCTGAGGCAGCCTGATCCCTCAGTGACCCTCTTTGGGAATGTGAGGAGAACATGATCTACACTCACTGTCTTCCAGTCTTCTCAGGATTTCTCACCAGGAGACGGAATCTGGAGAAGGATACAGAAAGACGGAGCATTAAGGACCAGCTCGCGTCTGTTCCACTTTTATTCAGTGACGAAAAAGAACTGATTCTAGATCAGAAACTATTTCTTAAGGTTTTCTTAGTTTTCACTTGTTTTTACCAAGATCAACCAATAACTGTTTGGGCTGATGTACCAAAGTTCACTCCTGCGTGACCATTTCTCATTCCCCTTTGAAGTAAACAGGGCGTTTTTGTTATACTGCCCTTAAAACCGATATGTGAAAACGTCCTCTGTTGTGATTGGCTCCCTTATACTATGCCTTATTCAAACAACAGGCTGAAGCATGACTGGGTGGAGCTGAGTAAGTTGGTGACATCATAAAAGTCAAAATTAGCTGCAGCTTAGTTTCCATAAAGAAAGGGGAGTGAATACTTTTGGTAAAGTGGTACATACAAAAAAATATTTACAAACTATATCAAAACCTTTTACTCAGGTTTCATGACATTCAGTGAACTTTGTGTCGTTGTGTGTTTTGTGCAGCTGTAACTCTATCTAGCTGCGTCACTATTCAGTGTATGGTTTGAGTGGTGTAAAAACACAGCAATGGAGAACAAAAGTAAATTTATTCTATGCTAATCAGTAAATTAGCAAATTACAGAAAAGAGTAGACAATCTGAAATAATCCTCATGTAAAAGTATTATTACTTCTGTGAAATAATTAAAATAAAAAAATAAGTAGGGATGCATGGTTTAACCAGGCATATCAATATAGGCAAATATTTGCTGAAAAAATAATATTGCATCAGCAGATATGTAAATGAAAAATAACGGCCTTGGCCTTTAAATCCCACATCGGATGGTGCATAGCACCATTTTTTCTGCTACTTTATTCGTATTTACACTTACAATTACATTTATTCATTTGGCTGATGCTTTTATCCAAAGCGACTTCCAGGACATAGGAAACAATCAAGCGTTTGCATTGCATAGAGTAACACTGAGGGTGGTGCTACACGGAAGACCAACGCATTTCTTGTAGTTGTAGAAATAAGTAACAAATGCATTTACTATATGACATATGCCAAGTTCTTATACTACTACAGAGAGCAACCTCAATAAATACATACATATTCCAAGTGCTTACACTGCCTACAGAGAGCTAATACAATGGATAAATGTGCAGAGTGCTTACAAAAAACTACTACAATATAACAGTTGACAAGTGCTATAGTAAAAACTACAGTAAATACTAAGTGGAACATTATTTTCTGGATGACATCTGGTTGGTAGCAATAGATCATATGTGACCACTAGGCTTATGTGTTGAAGTGGGTGCGGAACAGTCTTGAGTCGCTTCTTGAACGTCGAGAGAGACTCAGCTGATCTTTTATTACTACTGTTGCTGCAGTGGCAGTGACCCATATCTAGACATGAACAGTGAATCATATCGGAATCATATCAGTATTAGCAAAAATGTGCTTGAAAAACACATCAACATTGGACAGATGATTTGATCTGAATGAGATTTCAAGCCAGTAGTTAATAATGCATTTATCATGCTCTGGAAGTTTTGGAAGAATGTTTTGTTGACTCTGTGGCAATAATTAAATAATTACATTTTTCTAACTTTATCTCATTTGTCAGCTTAAAAAAATAAAGTTATATGCAAATTATATTTTTCTAAACCAGGCAGATTCACACAAGAAATATTGCATTTCTGCATCGGCAAACAAATCTCACACTGATGCTTCCCTAAAAATAATAAAATTACAAATGATCAAAAGAAATTAAGTGCAAATTATGTCCAAAACCACAGTCGAAGTTTTGAACTAAGAGTAGAAAATGAAATTAAGCCCAAAAAATGAACTGGGAACTAAATGCGAAGGACTGAAATGAATTGTTTTCATCACAGCAGTAAAGAATGTGTAGCCTTTGTAAAAGCTTGACTTAAACTGACAGACCAGAACTATCTCACCTCTAACAGCTCCAGCTTTAGCAACCTGTGAGCTAAATATGCATTACATGTGCTGGCCTTACTTTAAATGAAGGGTTTAGTGGCACTTAGACCCATAATATTCACTTTGCAGGCACAGCAGTTATTACAGTGTGTCAAATGTTCACAGTTTGGCCGCAAAACTCACAGTTTTTGCAGAAAAAAACTCACAGTTTGGCTGTACTGTCAAGTCTTCGCCTACTTTACAGCAGAATAACCGCTCTTTCAAAACACACACGGACTAGGGCTTTGGGACTCCGGGTTTGAGGGAAACCACTGACGAGGAGAAATTTTTTACCAGACAACCACTACATATTTTTTTCATGCTGTAAAGTTTAATAAACTATCCGAGCTTCTCCCTCGGCCATGTCAAACAGCACAAAACGCCTTCAGTGACTTGTTGTCGGTCGCTAGGCAACACTGTGCCGCTGCGGTGAGGCTTCGGGAGGAAAAAACGATTTCTTTAATAAAAGTCCTAGTTGTTTTGATAAAAGTCTCCGTTGTTGTGATACAAGTTCGCGCTGTTGTGATAAAAGTGGCTGTTTTTGTGATAAAGGCCCCCACTGTTGCGACTAGTGAGAATTTTACAAAAAGAAACCTTTCCTGTATTTTACAGACTTCTGTACAACATTCGGTCATGTTGAGGCTTATAATTACCAAAAATCAAGAAGAGGTTCTTCTGTGTGAGGAAAAGCTGCATCCCAAACCATAAGCTTCACTTCTGAATACATTTCTATTGGTTGTGCAATATTCATTGCATACTATTTAGTATGGCATAACATTGACTAAAAGTATTGAACTGTTTTATTTGTTTGATTGAAAAAATTGTTACAATATTATATTTAACTACTGTAAAAGAAAAACATGAATTTGCACGTGTTTTCTTATAAATTATCACATGACGATTTTTGTTTATGCTACAAAATACCTTCTGCACATTCATTACATAAGTGAGTCTTGGTTCCCAGACTTGTTAACTGTAGATTGACAGCTGCTGTGATATATATTTGTTACTGAGTAAATTTTACTTCATTACCAAAGAAATAATGATAAAATGATTCAAGAAACATATCAGGTAAATAAATGAACATTAATAAAATCATTACTTAAAACTAGTTTTTGTTTTTCTCATTTGAAAAACTATACAGACATGATCCCGTCAAAACGTATTTTTAAAATGTAATATACATATGCAATTTCTATAAATCAAGAAAAGAGACTTAATAACACACTGAGAATGTCCTAATCTTACACCATGTTCACATCAGAATGTTTTCAGAGTAAAAGTAAAATGTTATCATTTTCAGAAAATATCTACATAGTAATCTTGAAACTCTAAAGAAAAATAACCACCGTAAAGCCCTCAAAACATTTTCCTTCATGTTGGCCACTAAAGGGAGACAACGGGACAATTTCGCCAGAGGGCGTTCCCGAGAAAGAGAGAGAAAGAGAGAGAGAGAGAGAGAGAGAGAGACAAAGAGAGAGAGAATAGTTTTAATATTTCAACATTGCTGTCATCATTTTAAAAAACTGCTCAGTTCGCCAACCAATCAGCACTCAGTAGCCGCAATACTAGCGACATTCAAAAATGAATTAATTGTATAAAATGGAAATTTGCTCGTAGGCGCTCTCATATATAAGATACATTTTTAACATTTGAAGTGAAGTGAAAGTGAGTATTTGTCATTGTGAACACACACAACACCACAACGGAATGTGACCTCTGCATTTAACCCATCACATGTGCACATGTGGAGCAGCGGGCAGCTACCAACAGCGCCCGGGGAGCA